>JAKCOX010000019.1:12055002-12295002 GCA_022605575.1 Laterallus jamaicensis coturniculus
TGCCAACCATTTTAAACTCTCTTCAGCGGAGCGTACAGGCAGTTCTGGTGGGAAAAATCCAAATCCAGGACTGGTTCAGTAATGGGATAAAGAAGGCAGCCTTGATGCACAAGTGGCCATTGAAAGAAATCTCTGTAGATGAAGATGACCAGTGCCTACTTCAGAGTGATGGGTTTTTTCTCTATCTCTTATGTAAAGATGGACTTTACAAAATCGGCTCTGGATATAGCGGAACAGTGAGGGTAATGGTGTAATTTCTTCTTGTCTGATGAATAATACTTAGTATTTTAATTTTTATGGTGTCCTGTTACCATTGTCAGTCTTTTCTAGCTCATTAATTATTGGTACTTTGAAAGTTTGGCTACTTTTTGTGATCATTTCTACGAAATTTTACAGTGTTTTCTTACAAATTTCACTTCTCAATATGGTTGAAGATACTGTTATTAAGGTGGTAAATGAATATGTGTAAAATTATCACTCTGATACTTGTTAAATAATTGGGGTTTGGTTGGTTTTTTTTGCTTTTCAGGGCCATATATACAACTCTACATCCCGTATCAAAAACAGAAAGGAAAAAAAGTCTTGGTTAGGCTATGCTCAGGTAAGTGAGTACTTAAAACATAAAATGTGTGTGTGCTGTGCCTTCCCCTACGCCCACTTTCTCATGAGTAATTTAAGTAGACCTTGGTTTGAAATAAGCTCATGCTTATTGTATTGTTTCTTTGGCTTTAGTGATATAAATGTTTTGGTACTGACTTTAAATTCTGGAAGATAAGAAATATCTGATGGTATTGGTGTATGGAAAGTAGTAATGAAAAGTGTCATTGATTTTTATATTGTCACTGTAAAGGCTTCCTCAAAATACAGTGGTCTAACCTGTAAATTTATGAATTGTACAGTTAATTGAAGTGTACTTTTTAAAGTAAGTGGATGCAAAAATGTGCTTTTGCTACAAAATAATGTTCAGAAAATACTTGAAATGCCTATTTATGGAAATAAATTGGTTTAAAAACATTGCCAGTAAAATAAGGAAGTGGTGCTGTTTTAGTAGGGGGAGGATTGAGGGAGTGTAAAACCATAAGTAGAGTTAATTGTTGATGTTACCACTGTAGACTTAACTCTGGATGTTTTGGGTGTTTTGAGTCAGTTGTTGGAATATCAATCCCCTTTTCTTACATCTTTGCCATTCATTTTAAAAATAGTGGGCTTTTTTTAGAATCCTGCTATTACCACTAAGTGTGCACTCTCAAAAAAAACCCAAAACCTACCAAAGCCAAGAAAAAACTCCCCCCATGACAAAGAAAAAATTCAGAAACAAATTTTCAAAACAAATTTTCAGAAAACAGTTAATTTTCTTAATTTTTTTATTCCGTTTTTTACTATTAACAATGATCTCATTGTCCCAGCATGAAATTAAGTGTAACCCTTGCGATGCTTTTGAATTGAAATTGTTTATTGCAAATCTGTGTTACACTGTTACAGCTACCATATGTATATAAAAGAAATTTGGTTTTATTTAGTATTAAGACAGATCACCAAGACATGTGCTGGCCCAATACAAACATGCCTCGATGCATTCATTCAGTAGTCTAATTGATTTGGAAGGGAATAAGATCCATACAGTTTCACTACATAGTTGCACATTTGGACATTCTGTGCATAGTTTGGAATATACTTGATGTTCTTCAAGTGCTTGTACAGGCGTGTGCTCTCAAACAGTGATTGTCCCCAAGGGTACTGCTAGTTGGAAAAATGTCTCTCTGGGGCTGTATTTACAGCAAAGTGTGTAAGTTGCAATTATTAAGTATGTGTCTATAAAAGAGGTAAGATGGGCCCTCAGTCTCATTTCCCTTCAGGTGCTTGGTTAAGTTGGCTCAAATTCAAGTGATTTTTCATACTTCATTGTCCAAGTTATTTTAGGCTGAATCATTCTACCTACTTTAATGCTTTTCACTTATTTTTCCTAGTTTGTGTGAATTTTTCCTTATTTCATAGAGATTGATTTATCCAGGAAAAATCAAGTAGTTTAGATGAAAGGAAAAGGGTTGGTTGGATTTTCCTGTTGTTGTTAGATGATTGTAATTAGGGTCTCTAACTCCTTGACAAATAAAGGTGCTCTGAGGTTGAGCCTTAGCAGCCTCCCTGTGCAAAGTACACATTCGGATGTATAGAATTCCCACCCAAGGCCTATCGTGCTTCAAGCAAGTGCAAACCATTGTCCTATCTCCTGCCATAGCACCGCTGTTGTTAGACTTGTTAATTAGTCATTAGTCATATTGGCCTCTGCAGCCCTCCTGTAGGTGAGTATTACTTTGCTTGGCCTCAGTCCCCTTTAATGAGTATGTTCATAAGGACCCCTTAGTAATCTTTGTCCTTTCCTGTAGCTGCTTTTATAGCAGAAGTACTTTCTAAGTGTAAATTCCCCAACTGTGTTTCTACCCTGGTCCCTCAAAAACTTTGAAGGGTTCACAGGTAGGATCGAAAAAGATGGAAGACCAAAGCTGCCATATTGCCACTCATACCTGTGCACATTATGGAAACGTGGGCACTTATACTGCCTGTCTAGTTTAAGGTAAAGTGAAGCATGCTTGGCTGGATTTGTTTAAAAGTGTTCTTAAAGTTACAGGTAGAACAGTAAATCTCAAAGTGAGTTTCAGTAGGCAAATATTTTTATTGAGAAACCTTCTGAACAGATGACTAAATCAAACTTAAAATATATATATATACACACACCTATGAACAGAGAGAAGGTAATATATTGTTACACCAAAGGTGATGTGGGCTACTGTCCAGAATATGTAATTTGGGGGAAATCAAGGTATTCTGCCCATGGAAAAACAGAAAGAGGAAACTACTAGTTTTGTATATCTCCCTTTCCTAGGTCTGGTTAGGAGTTGGGATGTGAACATTGTTAAGAACTCACTATATATAACACTTGGTCATGGTTGTTGTCACTAAAATCACCATATACCAGCCTCACCCCTGTGCCTCAGCCTCGCTTCTGTGTCTGGCAAGATAATGGAACAGGTCTTCCTAGAACTTATGCTGAGGCACATGGAAGGTAGGGAGGTGATTTGAGACAGCATGGCTTTACCAAGGGCAAATACTGCCTGAATAACCTAGAGGCTTTCTGTGATGGAGTGCCTGCAACAGGGACTCAAGAAGGGAGGTGCATGTAATCTGTCTATGCTTCTGCAAAGCCTTTGACACAGTCCCCCAGAACATCCTTCTTTCCAAATCCATATCTCTTCAGTTTAATGTTTGGTGGATCAGGAATTGGTTGGATGATCACATCTAGAGACTAGATGTCAATGGCTCAATAGCCAGATGCAGATCTGTGACAAGTGGCATCCCTCAAGAGTCCATACTGGGACTGGTATTACTTAATGTCTTCATCAGTGGCATTGATGGTGGGGTCGAGTGCACCCTCAGCATGTCTGCAGATGACACCAAGCTGAGTGGTGTGCTTGACACGCTGGAAGGACGGGATGTCATCCAGAGGGACCTGGAGAAACTGGAGGAGTGGACCCACATGAACCTGATGTGTTTCAGCAGGGTCTAGTGCAGGGCCCTGCATGTGGGTCAGGGCAGTCCTCGTCATCAGTGCAGGCTGGGAGATGATGTGCCAGAGAGCAGCCCTGCACTCTCTGGTGCTGGTGGATGACAAGCTCAGTATGAGCTGACAGTACACGCGGCACAGAAACCCAGCTGTACTCTGGGCTGCATCAAAAGGAGCGTGACCAATAGGTCAAGGGAAGTGATTCTTCTTCTCTACTCTTGTGAGACCCCACTTGGAGAACTGTGTCCAGTTCTGAAGACCTGAACATAAAAACATGGAACTGTTGGGAGTGAGTCCCGAGGAGGGCCATGAAGATTAGAGGGCTGGAGCACCTCTCCTATGAAGAATACAGGCTGTGAGGGCTGGGTTTCTTCAGCATGGAGAAGAGAAGGCTCTGGGGTGACTGAATTGCAGCATACCAATACTTAAGGGGGTCATACAGGAAAGTGGGAGAGAGGGACTGTTCACCAAGGCTTCCAGTACCTAAAGGGGGGCCTACAAGAAAGCTGTGGAGGGACTTCTAGAAGGACATGTAGTGATAGGATGAGGGGGAATGGTTTTAAATTGGAAGGGTGTAGATTTAGATTGGATACTAGGAAGAAGCTCTTCACTATGAGAGTGGTGAGGCGCTGGAACAGTTTGCCCAGGGAGGTGATTGCTGCCCCCTTCCTGGCAGTGTTCTAGGCCAGGGTGGATGGGACCTTGAGCAGTCTGGTCTAGTGAGAGGTGTCCCTGCCCATGGCAGGAAGGTTGGACTAGATGCTCTTTTGAGGTCCCTTCCAACCCATTATGTTCTGAGATCACATTCTGTGATGAAGATTCTGTGAATCTTGTTAGTGTGGGAGTCGAAGTAGTTAATCTTTTGTAAAAGTCTCTACTTTTTAATGCATGTATTATTACTCACTAATGATCACTCTCATGTATTGGGAGATGTATATAACTCCTTCCTGGAATTCCTGTGACCATTTTGTTGAACATTGTTTTTTACTGTGGATGTGGTGTTTAACTGTAACTTTATACACATAGGAAGAACGGAGTTGTTAGTGTGACTTCAAAACCTATATATAAGCTTCAGCATACTTATCTACAGAATATGGAATGTGTGGAGGAAGGGGTTCAAATTTCTGGTTTTTTAATTGCAGAAGTTGATTAGTGGAAAGAGCTGATTATGAAAATTAAACAAATTTGATGTAAAAGGCTTTGATTTTTTTTAAACAATACCTAAATTAATGATTGCATTTTTTCTGCTTTTGACAGTGTCTTTTAATGTGTTTAAAAATATTTTCATACCAATTTATATATTCTTACTCTTACCAGGGTTATTTATTGTATAGAGATGCGAATAATCACAGTATGACAGCCATAAGAATAAACCCTGAAACTCTGGAACAAGATGGTACAGTTGCTTTGCCAGGTATGACCCCCAGATATGAGAAGATGGTTATAGTTTACTGTTTACATGCTATGTATTTGCAGGTAAGCAGGAGAGAAATTGAGATGGAATTTGAGATCAGAGACTGCTTTTTTTATGCCTTTGGTTTGCTGCATTAGAGCAGTTGCAGTATTTCATTTAGAGGTCTTGCATCTTCCTCTGGCCACTATAACAATATTGCAACATTTGGGAATATATGTTTAGCTTAATTTAAAGAATCCAAGAGCTTAACTTCCTTGAAAAAAAATTATTTCCTCCTTGTTTGGACTTGAAGCATTTGGCTTAGATATGACTTTGTTTCCAGTGTCTCTTAAATGTAGGTAGTTACAAACTATGACCAAAACCATTTGGTCTTTAGTGTAGGTAGAAATGTATCCAAAACAACAAAGGAGTCTAATGAACACTGGTGAACCATCCTTCAGACATTTAAATTAGTGGTGGTCTTTTGTTTATTTTTTTGGGAAGTTGTTTTGGCAGTTTCAGTTTTAGTTTTGGGGTTTTTTTGCCTCTCAAACAGTAGAAGAGCACAAGAATATCTTTCAGTCAAACAGTGACAGGCTTATTCTGGAAGTCAGAAGATTTTGTTACATCTCGCATCAGTAAGAGAGCACTGATTGAAACCTCAGAAAAATTCTCTAGGCTTTTAATATTTGAAATCCAAGGAATAATTTTTGAAACAAACTGTGAGTGGAAAATCTAGTCACTTTCTGCAAGATCTTAAAGTATGGATGTCTGTTTAAGAGCTGCTTGGTCTTTGTGGGGCTGTAGGAGAAATTTGAGTGAGAGCAGACTCAAGGACCTGAGAAAATGCCTTGTAGAATTGTTTTTCCACTTTCCTTCACCTCAAGGCAGCTTCATCAACCAGTAGGGTCTTTTGAGGTCCTTAATTATGTTACTGTTGGTAAACAAATCAGTGCTCTTCATGCAGGTCTTGAAAGACAGTTGAACATGTTTAAAGTCTGCACCCCTGAGCTGTTACTTTTTTGTAAATAATGTGACAAGTGTCATTCTGCAAGACACATTTATGTTTGTTATAAAAAGGCACAAATTAAACAAGTATGCCTTCTGAACAAAAATGTTAATGTTTCAATTAATGTTATAGTGCAAAAGCAAATCTTTAACTGTGGCAACACTCATTCAGAAATCCCTCCGACTGTTTCATGCAATGGCATTTCGTATAGTTGGTGATGGTGTCTTCATAACTACTACCCTTTGTATTTCAGTCCTTGATCTTTGCTGGTTTACTTTTTTCTACTTCTTGTGTATATCTCAGTGGTATATTGTGAGCAGATACAGCCTTTTTCTTTTTAGCTAGGACAAATGCAAAGGGTCAGCTTCTAGTTACTTCCATTTCCCAATAAAAGGAAAGAAATGAAGCAGGGGGGAGGGTATGTGACCTATCCCGAGATCTCAGTAGACACGTAACTCTAAATAGTAGTGGCTGCCCAACTGTAATCTTAATAATCACTTGCAGCACTTTGTGGTTCTGAAAAACCACACTGATTAGAAATAAGAGGGCAGTAACCTTGCTAACAGCTGAACACTTAGATGACTCCAACTATTTCCTCATAGTTGATACGCTTTTTAGATGTGGCTCTTTCTGGAGTTAATCTTTTTAAAATGCCTGGGTTGGTGTTAATACTTTTAAATAAGGTATTGGTATTTATTCATTCAGAGATGCTTAGAAGTTCATTAGGAGATGTGATTAGGAGTTGATCCTAGCTAGAAGTCACAAGACCTTAGAAAACTCAGTGAACTATGGAACACTATCTTCTCCTTTCTCAGACTGTAGGAACTACAGGCTGCTTGAAACAGGAAGCTTCTATTTCAAAGGGCAGTCTTTCGATTCCGATGAATGACCTAGCAAATCTGGCAGTTAATCTGGAACTACTAAACTGTGTCAGCACTCTTGTATTTAATGCCTTTGCCAAGCTTTATGCCCTGTCCTTGAACTGTTGATCTGTCTTGCCAATGCAAATAATCATAAAAGAATCCCTCAGTTCTGTTGAGGTTTTCTTGATGATTGGACCTGAGTTTACAGAGGGGTTTTTCATCCATGACTGTTTGTTTAGCAGTAATGCTTACTTATGTACCTTAGAGAAGGATTGCTGTCTTCAGTTGCAGGTGTTGAAATTACATCTTGTATGGTTTCATTGTTACTTGAAATTACACAGGAGTATCTTGGATCTCAGGACTATGCCCTCAGTCTGAAAAGTAATGCTAACTGAGGGTAGCCTGGATGAGCTCGGGGTACTTAGCAGGCACAGGATGAACTACATAAATACAGAAGGTGATAACTTGGAAGTCATCTTCTCTTGAAGCCTCTAAGATTGTGACTAACAGGTATCTAGTTAGGTCCTTTAAGTAAAACAGAAGTCAGACAAAAGCCTTGGATGTCTCTGTTCCTGGAGTAATTTCCCAGGTGAGGCTGAATAGGACTACAATTGATCTTAAGAGCTCCCTGTTAGCTGAGACACTGTGCTATCCAACTTTTTCCAGATACTCCCTTTGCCTTGTCTTCTACTTTCCTAATTAATTTGATATTTAATGCTGTACCTGGATGTTATTGAGTGCTAATTTTTAGGAATTCTTCTGAAGAACATATATTTAAAGAAACCAAAAAACCACCAACCAAACACATACAAACCTAAAATACCCCCCCAAAAATCCTGCTCCAGATTTTCTCTATGAACACATATCAAACATAAACAACCCATGGAAAGGGTTAGTGGGAGTACCAGCTCTTCCTGAAATGACTCACAAAATAGGCCAAACAGCATAATATAGACCCAGTGGTGGCCAAAATCTCCTGTTTCCTTGACTGTTAGGCTTATGTGAGCCTGTAATTTTCAACCATTCAGTAGAACTTAATACTTACCAACTTCCTGTTTCACCTTTCAGAAATGTCACTTAGATTTTTTTTGGGAACTTTTTTCAACTACTGACAACTCTTCTGCTTTATCCATAATACCAATTGCAGCATAATGAGTAACATGAACTGACTTTGCACATGAAATATGAGATTATTTTGGGGAGTGCAGTATTTCAGACTTGTGTGTCTGCCAGTTTCTGTCCTGCTTGCTTGCTTTGTGATTCATACCTGTGTGTGCTCTGAAGGGGGGGAGGCTGTCTGCTTTCGTTCTGTCACTTCAAATGTGAGAATTAGAGGTGGCTGCATAATGTTTGTTCTCTTCCTGGTAAGATACTGCATTGGACTGGCCAGTACAGCAGGAAAAGTTTTATGGGTTTGTGAATACTGTGGGGTTTTTACAGCTGTGTTATCTTTAATATAACACTCCAGCTAGCTAGCAAAAAGTAGCAAACTGGCTGGTTATGCCAGAAGGATATTATGTGTACTTCATTTAGCGTTCAATGTGCTAGGTAATGACTGATAGTGCATCTTTGGTCAGGTTATGGCAGAGATATTTAGAGGGTAAAGTAGCTCTCTTGTAGTATTTTTGGAAGAGGTCTCTTTCCTGTGTATAATCAGTGGAACAAGCACCTTACAATCCATATAATACCCATCTTTTTGTTAGTAGTTCCATTAACAGAGCAGGAAGGGAAGTAGAGATGTGGGGGATACGCTTACAAACTAGTAGAGGGAGTGGTCTTTGTCTTTTTTTCTTCCCCCTAATAGTGACAGAATTCTTTCCCTACCTTCTTTTCCTGGAAATAGCTGACCTGTTCACAGTAAATGTGTGATGCATTCAAGTATCTGCTTTATAGTTTTCAAAACTTCCCTAGATTTTCAGTTAATAGTTTGGTAAAATTTATAAGCCATGTAAAAATGAGATCGATAGTACAAAGTTTGATTCTGTTTCTATAGGCTTTATGTGCTGGACTGAGGAAACTATTATTTAAAGAAAATGGCCCTTAAAAAGAAAAATAACCAAAAAACCCCTAGTCTTTGAGGGAGGACTGACAATCCCAGAAAATTAGAATGGAGTTGTGCTATAGTTTAGAATACCCTTCACAGGTGATTAGTAAATGTTTTTGTGATTATGTAAGGTAACATCTTACATTCCATACAGTGGAAAGTGCTTTAATGACTCTTAAAGGGACAAAAGGACTATTATATGCTTTCACAGAGAGGGGATCCTAGCAAAAATAGCATGTTACCAGAACAGCATGGTCTCTCTCTAGACAAACCAGAACTCTGATAGTCTGACTGTAGGGAGAGTGAATTGGACAGAAGTGTTCATATAAACTGATGCAGTGCACTTCATCTTTCTTTCACAGATTGTCATACTGAAGGACAGAATATCCTTTTCACTGATGGGGAATACATTAATCAAATAGCAGCATCTAGAGATGTAAGTGATGGGTAAACTATTTTTCTCTCAACCAAATTGTTCTATTTTACAATACTTCTAGCTTCCTTTTTGCCAAATGGTTGGCTTTTTCTTTGCTATCCCAACTAAGGAAGGAATCTACATGAGATACTGAGAAACTTCCATATTTGTGTGTGAGGGAGCAGTATTTTGGTGTTTATCCATGCAAATTTGAATTGTGATGCATTTTTAATGTTTTTTATTTTCTTTTTTCATGTAAGTTTTTCTTAAAACTTCTTTCTGAGGAGGAAAAAATCTTATACATGGAATAATGGCTTTTTAACATGTTACTCTACAGGGTCTTTGTGGGGTAAGCTTCTTAGAGCTTAATTATAATCTTTTCTCATTTAATTTTTTGTAATTGCTTTGGTACTTGTTGGGGACTTTCAACCAAGTTTAATAGAAGATGGAAGATAACCTCCTTCCAGTAGATTTTTATATGAAAAATGGCTCTTGGCCAATGCTGTGGAAACCCAAGGAAGAACTGTTTTGCCTCCAGTAGAAACACTCTGTTCTATGTTTTGTTCAGCAGACAGTTATTACGTTCTTAGTTCTGAATTGAACACTGTTTTCTGACAGTGAGAAAACTGGAAAACAGGGGTGGGGCAAAGGTGGAGTGAGACAAGATTGGCAACAGATGCCAGACATGCAGCTGTAAGAAAAACAGCATTAATCAATTTCCCTGCTATTTGAACAACTCTTTTTTTTTTTTTAACATGTCATCTGCACTTGAAAACAGAAACCTGTTTTGCCCAGTTTTTAAAGCAGTCACTCTTAAACTGCATGCACAATATTGGGTTCTGAATTAGGAGAAGTTGAGAGCGTCAGAAATAGATGTGAATAGTTATAAAAGCAAAATATCTAGAGTGAGAGTCAGAGTTAAGAACATAATAACTGTCTGCTGAACAAAACATAGAACAGAGTGTTTCTACTGGAGCACTGCACTATTTTCATAGTGTTTTCATAGATTTCAGTGTTACGTTTACAGCCTGTGAGATTCATATTCTTAGCTCATCCTGTTTGGCACTTTTTCTCCTCTATAATAAATGTTAACTTTATCAGTGTGTCCTCTGATAATTTACTCTGAAATACTATTACACTGATGCACTTAGGCTAGGATAAGTAAATGAATACATTAATTATACAGTATAAAGTAATTTTTAAAATTTATTGCAGGATGGCTTTGTAGTGCGAATATTTGCCACAAGCACTGAGCCAGTACTGCAACAAGAACTACAGCTCAAGCTTGCAAGAAAATGCTTACATGCCTGTGGCATCTCATTGTTTGATCTGGAGAAAGACTTGCACATTATCAGTAAGTCCCTCTTCTTTGAAGGTTAATAATAAACATAGTAATTCAAATAATTAAACTGAAACAATGCCCTTCCCTTTGTTTGCCTTTATTATGTGCAGGAAGGTTTTGCTTCACTATAAACATGTGGAGAATCTGTAGGGGTTTTGAAACTGCTTAAGTGTTGGCTCATAGTAATCCATATGCTTAATTTTGAACCACCATTCTCTCTAGCACTATCCGTGGTTTTCCAGTACTTTCCTTGAGTTGTGTAATATAAATACAGACGTGGTTGTAGCTGGGACGTAATGTGCTTGTGTAACATATAGTTAAGCTATAGAACTCCTTGCTGTGGGTCAAAGGTAACAAATGTTAAAAGGACTTCTGGCTGGTTTAATGGGAAATAAATGCATTAAAAGATACAAAATGCTTGGAAACCACCTTTGCATCAGAATGAGATATGAAATTACTCGTGTTGATGAAAGCATTTTGGAGGAGTGTCGCTTGGCCTTTGGGATTTTTTTTTTTTTGCTGTTAGGTGTCTGCTTTTGGCATCATTGATACAAAAATTTATCTTGCTACACAGGCATTTTGTCTGACCAGCCTTTGCTATGCCAAGATTTCCTCTGGCAGAGTTAGGTCCATAAACTGGTCTGTGAAACTGGTTAAACTGTCTGGTTAACACAATCTTACTTGCCTAGGTACAGGGTTTGATGAGGAATCAGCTGTCCTTGGTGCTGGAAGAGAGTTTGCACTAATGAAAACCGCTAGTGGAAAGGTACTGAAAGCATTCTGTAGTAAGCAGCAAATTGCATCAATTTACTTTGACCTTTTTATTTTTGTAATGTAATTATTATTTTCCACAATTCCTTTTCCCTTTTTAGTACATTAGAGTGAATGTATATGACTTTATTTAAATACATTTCCAGAGTCTGCTTTAAGGAGAAAATGCAAATGTGTACTTGAAAACATAAACAGAACCACTGGTCTTGAAACCATTGAGAAATCTGTGGCTTGAATGTGTAGCACTTTGTATAGTCAATCCTAGACACAGTGTGGGGCTTTGTTTTATGTTTGGGGGGCACATTTACCTTTTTTTCCTACAAATGATGTATTAGCACATAGGCATTTTTTCTTACCTCATAATTTTGCATAAACAGTCTGACCAAAGTCATTTATTTAAATCCCAAACCTATTTTTCTGATCTTTCAGACAGTTACTGAATTCCCTTATGCAAAGTTTTCAATTAATTTCTTTAATCCTGTTGTTAATGAATTGATATGTTCTGCTCAGTGGAGACTGTTTTTCAGAGGCATTTGCATATTCATTGAAATATAGAAATAATTTCGGTAACGATTCTTTTACAGCATATATTTTTTTTCTAAATCAGCTTGGGAAACTTGTATAAGCACAGTTCTTTTGTTTTCTTATGTTCAGAATTGTGTTTTTGTATTGTGCATTGCAAGAAAGGCCTTGCTCTGCTTATTAAAACAGTGAGATTGCTGTAAGTGTTCATAAATAAACTTGACTTTTTTCCCCCCAATAAAATTCGCTAGTATGAAACAGGATTTGATTTCAGACATTTGAGGACACAGATTAATTTGCTCTTCAGACAAACAAATGTCTCTTCAATATAAAATGGTCAAATTTCCTATTTTTGATAGCTAAAGTTGCATTTTTACATGAAATATGCTTTATAAGACAACAAAAGATGGTTTTAAGTGCCCACATAGGTTACCACACCTGTTTTGTAGTACTGTTGAGTACCATGGTTCTAGAGGAAACTTTTAAATCTGTATCAGTAGCTTTGTGTTTGTTCATATGAATAATTTTAATCTGTGTTACTCTTCATGTACTCACTGGACAGTGTGCATTTATTGAAAGAAAAGTTTTAAAATCTGTTGAACCATATTAAAATTGTAGCAATTTGGTATTTTAAATTTCTCTTAAATGTTTTAAAAGAGAAGTTCTATCTGAGTAGTTTATTCTGAACAGTCTCATGTGTTCAATTCATCCAGCCAAGCAGTTATATGTGTAAAGTAACTGTGGCACAGTAGAAAGCACGTAACAAAACAAGTAGAATCTTTCAAATGTTTCCCCTATTAAGTCAAAATTCCTAAGTTTTTTTATAGAGATATTGACATGTTATAGAAAATGTCAGGGAAAGTTCTATATGGTTTGAAATTGTAGAACTTAAACTTGTATCACTTTTAAAGTTGTGTTGATTTTGAAGTGCTTTAGCGTAACTTAAAACAATAAACTTCTTTCTTTTAGATTTATTATACTGGCAAATATCAGAGCCTTGGAATCAAACAAGGTGGTCCTTCAGCAGGAAAATGGGTTGAACTTCCAATCACAAAATCTCCAAAGATTATTCAGTTCTCTGTTGGACACGATGGCTCACATGCCTTACTTGTTGCTGAGGATGGGAGCATATTCTTCACAGGTTCTGCTAGTAAAGGAGAGGATGGTGAATCAAGTATGTATTATGGTTGCTTGATCAGTAGTTGATAGAAAACTATTAATCACCTTTTAATTAGAAAAAAAGAGTTTTAATGTTTTCTAAGAACATGAAAGCACGCCAGTGGGTTTGAATTTTATGTCAGCCACAGATCCTGACAGGTGATCCCAGCTTGAGATGTTGATCTCAGTTTTAACACAGTTTGGATTGTGTGATGACTGTGCTAGTTTACAGTTGTCCTGAGTAAAGACAATCATGAGTTTGGTCAAGAAGCCATGTTGTTTGCCTTGGAATTTCTCAGAAAAACGGAAGAGCCAAACTTTTTTGCCTCTTCGCTGTTGTTTTAGAGAACTTTGGGAACGGATGTTTTGCCAGGAAATGCTTCTCCCTAATGAAGAGGTACATTGATTAGAAATTGTAGAAGCAGAGTCTTCTGTACTTGATCAAGCAACTCTTCAGGCATTAGAGAAGACAGTTTATTTTGATCTTCAGACTAACAAATAGAAATACTAATATACTTCCTAGTTTGGATCTCTGTGTCTTTAGGTTGAAATATGATTTATAAGACAAAGAAAGATGGTTTTAGATGCCTTGGGCTGTGATAATAATTTTAGTGCTTCATTTTTGAAAACAGACTATTGTGCTAATGAAAAGGGGGCGGAAAAAGGTTAATAATGTGTTTTGATAAATACCTAGCTCCTGAATACCTTAAAGCTGGTCCTTTTGGGTTGACAGCCTTCTGATGTGTACATTTTAATGGGATAATGTAATGTATATTTCATATTGAAACCTAACTCAAATTCTCAGTGTTCTGTTTCAGTAGTGTAGCTCGATGTTACCATTGCAAGGAATATATTTTTCACAAAGCAGGTTTGTGGAAAAGTTCAGTCTGATAGCTGTAGAATTTAACTTTAAGACTGAAATCTTGGTGCCTCAATGCAGTCAATTAGAAAAATAATAACTCTCAAAACGCTGGCATAAAATTAATGTTTAGTAGTTGGTTAGCATTGATAAATTGATTTAAAGTACAATTGAAGAATAGATTTAAATATTGCTGAACAGTAGTGGTAGAGTCCAGCTTTGTTTCAGTTAACTATGTAGGAGTTTTGCCTTTCAAGAAAGTTAACAATTCATGTGGGCTGCATATGTGAGCTGTGGCATAGCTCATGCAGAAACAAAGCATGTTTAACTTCTTATTCCCACAAACAAGTAACTGCTCTGACCCCAAGAATGTGTGGGTTTTCCCATGTAATGTGGCTAAAATACAGGCAAGAATGTATTTTAAGGTTTGATAATGCATATGGAGTGGATTCTGTAATGTGTTTAGGGGAGAGGAAGTTAATAGTAGTACTTCCATGAAAGAGTCTGGATAACACACTTGGCATCTGCTATGGTAACTTTGTAGTCTCTTCTTAAGTGCAAATCTGCTGAAAACTCTGTGGGGCAAAATCACCCTACTTTCTTCACCAAATGTAGGGTAAAATTAAGAGATTTAAGTAAAAAGATTTGAGGGCATACATTTAAAAGCACAAGTTTTAGGATTTCTTTGTGCAGTTACTGGAAAGTTACCCAAAATACAATGAAAGTGATTATTTTTGTTCCATATTTAATTTATAATTTCAGATTAAATAAAAGTTTAATGCTTTGAAGAAAATTGCTGTTGCTGTTTGAGTTTAAACAAAGCTTAGGTGAGAAGATTCAGTGCTTACCAGATCTTCTTACAGAAGGATCTGCTTAAAGCCCTAATCAAGGTCTTTCTGAGTTCTTCTTTTAAAAGAAGTTCAACTCTCTTCTGACTCATCTGATTCTCTTTCCTATTCTCTAATTTGGCTCAGAGTTGATGTGCACAAGTTTTGCCTTATTTTTTTCCCCTTGGTTTCTTTGAAACATGTCTGGGGAGACTGGGTTTCTGTCAGCAAGGTGTGTAGGTAAGAAAGTTGGCAATTGTCAGCAGATTAATGTAGCTGGCAGTTCCCTGACGTGGTAGAAAATTCACATGCAGTAATGGTGGCTTAGAGTTGTTTTATCCAGTTTCTAGCTATGTTGTTGCTGTTTTTTCTGAGGCCAGATTGCAAACAATGATTTTGGGTTTGAGGGGCTTTTTAGTCCTCCTTCTTCCCTTTTTCTTCTTGTGGAAATCTATTGTGACTCTGAGTTTTTCTAAATACGGGTTTAATAAATCGAGAATTTAATCCTTTTTTAAAAGATGAACTTTTGTAACATATCTCTGTGAACTTCCTGTGTATATATTGTCATATATTCTTAGATGACAATAAGGACTTTTTTAACTAGTGTGCTGCTTTGTGAAGTTCATGAAGTTGTGTGTGTCTATATATATTATACAATAGCAACTTGAAGAATCATTACTGAAAGATAGCTATCAGTATCATGATTTAAGTCTATAATTATCTGATGCAGGGGGAATTGGCCAGCCCCTTTTCAGTGGTCTGTGGGGACAGGACAAGGGGCAATGGCTGCAAGTTGGAGCACAGGAAGTTCCGCACCAACATGCGAAAGAACTTTTTCACAGTGAGGGTGACAGAGCCCTGGGACACGCTGCCCAGGGAGGTGGTGGAGTCTCCTTCCCTGGAGATATTCAAGACTTGTCTGGATGCCTATCTGTGCAGTATGAGCTAGGGAGCTGCTTTGGCAGGGGGGTTGGACCCCATGATCTCTCGAGGTCCCTTCCAACCCCTACGATTCTATGATTTCGCTTGCCATTATTTATTTTTTTTGAGAAACCCAGTGTAATCCAATAAAAATGACACCAAATTGATTTTTTTTCACTAGCAGTCTGAAAACTAACCCCTAATTACTAAACAAATGTTACTGTACCTTTGAAGTTGTTTTGGTTTAATGACTTGCAATTTCTTTCTTTGAAGCTAAGAGCAGACGGCAGTCAAAACCATATAAACCTAAAAAAATTATTAAAATGGAAGGCAAGATTGTCATATCTACAGCGTGCAATAATGGAAGCAGTTCTGTAATTTCAAAAGATGGAGAACTCTACATGTTTGGAAAAGATGCCATTTACTCTGACAGTACAAGTAAGCTAATATTTGTCTTTTAGAGTGATTTCTCAGAGTAATTGAAATCAGTTGGGAAGTTTTTAGCCTGTGGAAATGATGTTTGTGTGTTTCTTGCTCTCCTAATAGATTTCTGAATTTCTTCTGATTCAGCAGCATGACAAGAAGGCTAGAAAGTAAACAGTTGTTTCAAGTTCTGTAAAAATACATAGCAACACTGTTGACAAATACCCAAATTAAAGTTTCTGCTAAAGGGGGTGGGAAATAATTTTATTTGTTGTATTAATCTGTCACTAGAAGGAACAGTAACAGACATAAGATGTCTGCATGAAATCGAGCCTTATATCTCTGCTGACGAGGCAGCCTGTTTTGAATTTGCAGGTGATCTTGTTCATAACAGTTCAAATAAAATATTAAAGAAATAAGCCCTACTAGCATCATGACTCCTTTAAAATTGTTTCTTTCAGACGTGTGATTTGCAGCAAGGCTCAGTTTGGTTTTGGTTTCCCTTTGGAGAACAACTAGTCCAGGCCTAGTTCTTCTTTCACTTCTTATTCTAGCTCTTGTTTTCTCTATCCGCTGCTCTCCTCCCTTGCTGGTAACTGTAAAATTGTCAGTTCCCTGGAGTGATTTTGTTAAATCGCTGACACTTGCCTTTCAGGTAGAAAGTGCAATTTGCCACTCAACTGTTTTATATCTTACAGGTTTAGTAACAGATTTGAAAGGCCATTTTGTGACTCAAGTAGCCATGGGCAAAGCTCATACCTGTGTGTTAATGAAGAATGGAGAAGTTTGGACATTTGGTGTAAATAATAAAGGGCAGTGTGGACGAGACACAGGCTCCATGAGCCAGGGAGGAAAAGGTGAGGACCTAGACTTTTCCTTTTGTTTTGTGTGCTGGAAAACCTCACAAGTGATAACATAGCTAAGCATTTTAGTGCAAATCATAAAACATAAACCTAAAAATACTAAAGCGTAAGTATATGCAGTAAGCTTAAACAGGTATGGATGCTTTTTCCTCATCAGGTATGTGGTGTTCTGCATGTACTAATAAACTTAGTTATGGTAAAAAAACAAATAAATCTTGATTCTTTTACAATTCTTTGCATTTAGTCTTGTTGTTTGCCTAAACAAGGCATCAGTGTGAGTCTACATCTCTTTCCACTCAGCGTTTCTGTCATTCCTATTCACCGTTGCCAGATTGGAATATTTTATATGTGGCAAGTAAATGCCCTGTGACTTGTGTACTGAATATAAATGCTTCCCTTCCCTTTTAGTTGTGAAACCCAGATGTATATCTGAGCCCATGCTCCAAGAAGATTAAAAAGTGTCATGCAAATCAAGCGTGCCCAGTCATTCCTTTGAAAATCTGCTTGGCAAGCATTCTTCAGACCTTCCTCAGTAGCCACTGTTGACCTCAGGAAAGTTTTCTTGTTTCAATGTTTTAACAGGTTTTGGAGTTGAGAACATGGCAACTGCAATGGATGAAGACTTAGAAGAGGAATTGGATGAAAAAGATGAGAAGTCCATGATGTGTCCTCCAGGAATGCATAAGTGGAAGCTGGAGCAGTGTATGGTGTGCACCGTATGTGGGGATTGCACAGGCTATGGAGCCAGCTGTGTTAGCAGTGGGCGCCCTGACAGAGTACCTGGAGGGTAAGCAAGCGTGTGGAAATACACTTGCTGTTGTGTTGGATGGCTAAAGCACATGTTGAAAGTACACTGAGCTGATATGTTCTTAGACTTCAATCTAAGATAGCATTTTATCTAAAAAGAATCTGTGCTTTTATATTAGAAGTGGTTTAAATATTTTGTGATTAAAAAAAGCTTGTGATGGTTACAAGTGGTTTAATTTTAAATGCATTTTTCACATGTAGCTGTTGAATATGAATGCTAATATAATCTGTTTCTTGACAGAGCTGCTGGCTTTGGGATAACCTTTTTCATCCTATGATGGAAGGCTTTTATCTTGCCATTCCAGTTGCCTTTATCTGTTACTTCAGGGTTGAGCTGCATAAAGGGCCACTGCTTTACATATTGCCATTACTATTTCTCCAGCATTGCATGTGCTCATTGGTTCCTTGTTTATGTTTTAACATGTTGTATGTTTAAATAAAGAAAATCTAATGCTGAGAAGTCAGTCCAGATATGTATGATTAGTGTATGTTCCCTGGCACCTTACAACAGCAGCTAGGACTTAAACTAGCTATACTCTCTGTTTATTTCAGTAAAAATTACATGTACACAGATAGAACAAAGTAATTATGTATATTTCAATTACCAAGACATCAGTAATGCACAAAAATAAAAGACAGTGATAAAACAACTCTGTTTGCTGCAGAATCTGTGGCTGTGGCTCAGGTGAGTCAGGCTGTGCCGTATGTGGCTGCTGCAAGGCGTGTGCTAGGGAGCTGGATGGCCAGGAAGCGAGGCAAAGAGGAATCCTTGATGCTGTAAAAGAGATGATACCTTTAGATCTCTTGCTGGGTAAGTGATACAAAATTAGCAAGATGGCTTCTAATTTTCGTACTGCACTTTTTTTGGGGGGGGAGGGAGGGAAATTTTACCTTGGGAGGTCTTTTATCTCTGTGTGTTTTAATCCTGGATTCTTGTTACAAGTTTTTGTAATGGTTGCAGGTTTTTGGAGATCTGACTTTCCTTCCTTACCTTTTTAACATCTAGATTTACATGAGCCCTTAATCCTGCATGAATGTATGGATATAGTAACTGGTATAGGAAAGGACAGTAAAATAATGAGATGTGTAATTTCAACTGTTTACACATCTCAGCAATTTTTGGGGGGGGGGGGGAGGGAAAAATAATAGAAAAGTATATGCTATATTGAGTGTGGAATTTTTTTCCCCCCCAAAGCAAAGGTTAAATAGAAACTAGAAATGGTTCTCCTGATGTTAACGCTGAGTACCCCAAATAATGTCATTGTGCAGTCCTGATACTTCCATACAGATGTTTCTAAATGTAACTTGCTCTACATGGCTATTACAGATGTAGCTTTATACTGAGAGTGAATGTGGCAATAGCTCTGCTTCATAGGTTTATTCTTATGCATGACCAGGGAGGAGTTACAGTTTTTGTTCCAACCTCTGCTTTTCTAACTCCTCTCCTAGCAGGATAGACAACAGGTCTTGGTCCTGTGTCGGTCTTGGCATAGTTTGAGGTGATGGTGTTGAACTGGTTGTGCACGTTTGTCTGGAGAAAAGTAACAGTGCTTTCAGGTGGAGTTCTTGTTTGATATTAGAGGCAAGGTATATTTTTTTTAGACTGTTGCAATTTGGTGCAAATGCATTGGAGAAAAGGTAGTGTTTACAGTAGTTTTATTGTTGTGTTCATTCAAGTCATGTTTTCTTAAAGTGCTTCTCAGTTTGTTTCACGTTCTTACTAAATTAGCTACGTTGTCAGGCTTACGTACAGTTGTATTATGTGTCTTAAATTTCATCCTTCTTAGTAAGCACAGAGCATATAGTGGTAAAGCATTCTTAAAATAAAAATATCTAATTTATTTACAACAGTTTTAAAATGTAAGCAACTTAATACTTTTAATAATAATGCTTTCTGAAACTTTTCTGGGGAAAATTGAGATAACCATGATAGTGCATAATTAAATATGTGTATACCTGATAGAAAGAAAACACTAAATACTATTCAGTGATGTTGGAATTGTGTCAGATTTGTTAAAAGCAGGAATTTCAGGCATAAGGCCTTAAACTCTTCTTTAAACTCATTCAGCTCCATTATTTCTAAATATTGTCAGAGCCACGTAAAGAACAGGTAGTAACTAGGCTTCAGTTTTCTTTTACTAACTTCTTCTAGGGTTTGTTACCATTATAATGATTTTTTAAGATAGTTTTGCATATTTTATTTTATTAATCTGTGTAGCTGTCCCTGTTCCTGGAGTTAATATTGAAGAGCACCTTCAGTTACGGCAAGAGGAAAAGCGACAACGTGTAAACAGGAGGCACAGATTGGAAGAAGGAAGAGGTAAGTGATGTTCTGACTTAGGAGAGGCTTGGATAGTTCAAGTAACTTCTTGCTCTGTTTTTTTTTTTTTAAGAATGGAAATTAATTCATTTGGCTCCAGTGAGCCAATACAGTAACCAGACAAAAATTGGAACCTAAATAGCTCATTTATGTTACTTAGCACGCTTTTTGAAAAATCTGTATGTCTGAATCTCCTCGTAAGAATCAGAATTTTAATGAAGAGTCACACTTCATATTGGTTTCATGTAGTTAGTTGTCTTTTTTGCTGTTTCCTAGTTGAATTATGTTTTAAAATGTAGATGCTAAAACACTTCTATATTATGTTTATATGCCATTTTGTATTAAGAGTTATGACTGCAAGCCTGTCCAATGCAAGTTATCTACAATAGGAGTTAATTATTATAAGTTACTAAATTCCTGTTGTATAATAGTAAGCATAATTTCTTATTTTATAAAAGGAAATTTTGTATATTTGAATATGCAAACATTGACATACAGACTGAATTAAAAAACCTGCATAACTTTGTCATTTTCTTGCCTTGTTTATTAATTTTTTGGGGAATTATTACTGATTTTCCACACAAAATGGATGCTTTTTATCAGGTTTTCAGTACTTCTCCCGTTTTAAAGTACCTCAGTGTTCTTAATCTAGTAAACAATTAAAATTGAGAGATTTAGACTGAAATAAATTGTAATATTTTCGTGAAGCATGGTGATGTGGTTGGTAAGATTATTGTGTGTTGAGAGGAGGAGTAACTTCACTGGAATTCAGTGATCATCAAGCTCCTGCTGTGCCAGTAAATACCATTTTGGTTCTCCTTTTAGGAATTAGGTACTGTTTGTATTCAGATACAGAATGGGTATTGTGATCAAACTTACTTTAAGACTCCATGCCAGTGAACCTTGAGGGGCAAACTGGCTTTATTTCACTTGCACGTAAGAAACTATGGGTCCTGTGGAAGAGAAAGCTTATTACTTCCTATGCATGTGCAGATTGATGGAATATTAATTTTTCTTTAAATCTTTGTGGCTAATTTGAGCTGTGAGGTGGAGAAGGGGAAGCCTTTTTTCCTCCTTCGTCTAGGTCATGGTGGAGCTACGTTGCAAATGCTGTCGAATCTTGGGTACAGTTAAGAATTACTTGTTCTTAAATCCTGACTGAATGCCCAGATATTATTGAAGGGCACTGCTGCTCAGTCAAGAAAGGTAATGGTGACAGAGCTGGGAGGTAAATTTCAGTTTAGATAAAGTGTCTCATGTAATCAGTACCAGGAATATGGTGTTATTGTTGGTTTTATAGGTATTTAGGAACTGTAGCTAAAAAGATATTGCTGACCAACTTGTTGCACACATCCATATTACATTCTGCATCAAAAGAACATTGAAATTACATATTTGTGTGGCTACTGGAGGTAGTAGCTATGCGTTACTGGAAGGGTGGAAGACCATGGGTTCCTTTTTCAGTTCAGAATGACTTATTTCATAAAGTTGGCAACAGTGTTTTACAAATACTTAGAGATCCTGATTTACATAACCAGGTATGATAATTTGACAACACTCAATGTGCTGAAATAGGAGTAAACTTAGAACAGAAATGGAAGAGCACAAGTGGTAGAAGTATGCTAATTTCCACACTGCATATTTTAAGTGCTATAATTGTTTGTGCTTGTTTACCAAAGCTCCAAATTTAGTTCTGTTACAGTGACCTCTGATTTCAAAGTATGTTCCAGTGGGTCACTTGAAATAATGGGGAAAAGCGATGGTTATATCTACAGGTATGCCAGTCGTAACTCCTTCATGAGATCAGTTGTGGTCTCCTGTATGGAAGAGGAGTACACTGGTCTTTGTGTTCCTGCAAATACAAAGTATGAATTTCAATATTCTGGGAAGTAGTAGTTTTCATTAAAAGCTACTCTATCAATGACCTAGTTAAACATTACTGTATTTTCAGTCAAGAACGGTCAGAGTAGGTTCTTACTTCTGGTGCTTATGCTAAAGATGTATTTGTTTATCTGGAAATATAGTCACAGCAGAGTAGATTATATTTACTATGATAGATTTGTAGACAGTAAATGACTTGATGGTTAGAATCAGTTATTTGTGTTGGTTTTGTCCAGAAAGTTTTTATGTTAGTGACAAACTAAATCTTCAAAAACAGTGGAAAAAAATTTTCATTTGGGATAATAAATTTATGTTAAAAAGAGTTTCTTAATATTGATGATATTTCTTTTCAGTGTAATAAGTATGTTGCAAATTCAGGTGACCGATTTTCCTCCTTTCCTGTGACAGTGGGAGAGCTACTTCACTCAGCTGCTTCTTTTCTGCTTCTACCTTAATGGCTGTGATGAGCAATGAAGAGGGCTCAAAATCAATTGCATGTTTCTGAGTCTGTGTGTGACACTTTGAGAAATGAAGCCAGCTGTATTCATCATACCTTCTGTGCTAAATCATAAGCTCGAACGCAATTGTTGATGGTTGCTTCTCAGCTTTTCACTGTCTCTATTGATCTGGTGAGAAGTGAAGGAAATTATGTACCCTGTGAAGAAAAGTTTGTTGCTTTTCAAGATAATTTAGGGTTTGATTGGAGTAGTGAGAGGTGAATGTAGAATTAGTTGCACCTTATTGTTTCCTGTATTAATTAATGAACTTTTATGTTACAATGTTCAGAACATGGTTAGCTTATTTTTCCTTTTCTATGAAACATCCTTTTTTTTTTTTTTGGTCCTGGAGGCATTAATTTATGCCTTAATAGATTTCAGAAATGCTTGAGCTGTGTACAATTAATGTAATGAACCAAGGTTTACCATTTGACCTAATCTTGAAAACTGTTCCTGGGACTTTCTCAGATTGGCATTTGAAGTAATAGAATTTAGGAGTAGTCAATGATTTCAACTTACTGCTTAAAGGTAGTTCTTTTTTCAGAAGGCTGTGAGAGGGTGAAAGTAGCTTTTTTTAACAAACTATATTTAACTGATAAGCTTAAAAATACAGAAATTACTCCTAAAAAGGTGACAATAATTGGGCTTGTGCTTCATTTCAGTACTTCTCTTTATCAGCCTGTGATGTAAAAACCGTTAGGTGATCATTACTGAGATAATTGTGTGTAATTAACCAAGGTTTAGCCTTTAATGCCCTCACAGAAAAGGAAAATTATTGTCCTTAAATCTTACTCTACTTGGAACAACAGAAACCTCTACAGGAACTTGATTAATTTTAGTCAAAACTGCTGTGTATTGAGACAATATTATCTGAGGGTGCCTGTATTTGTGCAAGTCTTGATTTTTCTGACACACAAGTGATTTAATAATTAGTTTTACTGTGGTAGGTGATGCTGCACTTTAACCTCAGCGGGCAGTTAAGCAGCACGTAGCCATTCGCTCGCTCCGTGCCTGGCAGGATGAGGGAGAGAATTGGAAGGGTAGAAGTCAGAAAACTATTGAGTTCAGATAGAAGCACGTTAAGAGGTACAGCAAAGCAAGGAATTAATTCACTGCATTCTGGACAGCAGACAGGAGTTCAACTATTCCCAGGAAAGCAGGGCACCAGCAGGTGTAACAGTTCCTTGAGAAGACAAACACCATCACTCTGAGCGTGTGTGCATCCCCTCTTCTTCTTACCCTAGGTTTCTGTGCTGAATGTGATGTCATGAGGCCCCACCTGGAGTACTGTGTCCACATCTGGGGCCCCCAATACAAGAAGGATGTAGAACTGTTGGAGAGGGTTCAGAGGAGGGCCACAAGGATGATTAGAGGGCTGGAGCACCTGCCCTACAGGGAGAGGCTGAGGGAGCTGGGCTTGTTCAGCCTGGAGAAGGGAAGGCTGCAGGGGGACCTCATTGCAGCCTGCCAGTACCTGAAGGGAGCATACAAACAGGAGGGGAATCAACTTTTTAAAAGGGCAGATAATGGCAGGACAAGGGGGAATGGATTGAAGCTGAAGGAGGGAAGGTTTAGATTGGATATTCGGGGGAAGTTTTTTACAGAAAGAGTGGTGAGGTGCTGGAACAGGCTGCCCAGAGAGGTGGTGGATGCCCCTGGAAGTGTTCAAGGCCAGGTTGGATGGGGCCCTGGGCAACCTTGTGTAGATCCAGGCCTGAGGCTGGTGGCCCTGCCTGTGGCAGGGGGGTTTGGAGCTTTATGATCCTCGGGGTCCCTTCCAACCCTTGCCATTCTATGATTCTATGAAAGGAGAGTCACTGGTAAGCTGCAAGTCAGATGCAAATTACATTCACACTCTCCATTTTTTACAGAATGCTTCTGCATAGCTAAGCTGTAAGGTTCAATATCCCCCTTGTCCTGCCATTATCTGCCCTTTGCTTATCTCTGTATCCCGAGCTGCTAAAATAACTGATGGTAGTAATGAGGTGTTGTTCCCCATCTAGACTTGTAGTAGGGGCTTCTAGAAAAGTTTTTCAAATAATAGTCTGCACACGTATTTTTACAAAATAAAGGGAGTTTGTAGTGTACAGTTGGATTGCTCCACCAGAAGAATTCATAGTACCCAAACTCTGCTCCCTTTGTACAGACAACCTCAAATGTGAAGCAGCAAGCACACATGGTCTGTATGAATTGTTCTAGTGTTTTGTTTCCCATGGTGTTATTTCAGAGGGATAGGAGGTACTTTGTATCTTGCCAGCATGTGACCAAACATGCAGATGTCATAATGTAATTAAAGTGTAGGTATTTCCTCTCATACTAGGATTAAATTACAGGTTTAGCATGTATAAAAAGGCAAAAAGGATGAGAGACCTGCACATCCTCTTACATGGATTTGATATGAATTATCATGAAGGGGATATATAGTCCATTTACCTTTATTGTAGATTCAGGTTCTTTACATAATAGGTGGTAATGCAGAGTCTGTAGGAATATCCAGAAGCAAAGGTAAGACCTGCTTTGGTAAGAAGGTTAGATGGTGTTGCAGAATTTTCACTAGGTGAGTGTAATTAGACCAGTGGCTTGGCAACTAAAAGCAGTCATGTGCTAGCACCAAGCTGGAGCTGACAGCCTTTTACGCTTCCTAATCATTTTCTCCCAAATCCCATCTAGTGCTTTAACTCAATGCTGCTCTACTCCATTTCCTTCCATCCTCCTGAAATTCTCTCTTTTGCTGTCTTTCCTCTTAGCTCTAAAACACCAAAGGCTGCCTTCAGGGATGGGTCTCATCTGCTGGGCTATTTGTCGTGCAGGCATTTTCTGGAACTTTTTGCCTCATTCCTATAGAGGTAGCCTCTTCTATTTGATCACCCCCTGATGTCTTAGGTCCACATGCTTCAAGCCAGTCTTTGCATCTCTTTGTGCAACTTTCCTGATCCAAGTTTCATTTCTATCATGCTGTACTGTCCATTCTTTACTCTTTGAGCTTTTCATTTCATTAGGACCTTACCAATAAGCAAGTCCCATTACTTTTTTCTTTTATTTTCTCCACTTCTTCATCCAGCTTTCCTCTGTATCTTCTGTCCTTCAAACGTTTTTAGTTTGTATAATCTGTTTGCCATGAATGTCTCCTCTTCTTTGCCTTTTCCTCATCTGCTCAGTATACCCAGTATCTCCCCACTGACTTGGAAAGAAGAAAAGCATGGTATTAATATTTTTGTGTAAGTCTAAACTCTGGAAGTTGGGTATTAATCACTGCAAGTGGTCTGGGAGAAGGTAATCTGTACCAGACGTGCACCTATTAAATGGAAGCCTCAACTGTGAAAAGTGGGAATAATAGCAAGACAGTTAAAGGAAGAATCTGCAAGATGAAAGTAAAGCAAAAGCAAATGATGGTTCATGATCATTAGAAAGAGTTACTAATTAACAAGGGAAACCTATTCAGGTATAAAGAGAGTCCAGATAAATATGCTATAACCAAACAAAAAAATCTATGCTGTATGTAGAACCACAAATGATTAATGAGGTAATTGGGCCATTATATTAGCTTGCATGCATGAATCTCAAGGATAGGGGGGAAGGTAGTAGTAAATTTTAAAAACATCTTTAATTTTAAGTTAATCTTAAAATTCGGGAACTTCTGTGTGTGAAGATGGGTTTCTTCATCTGTAGGTTTTAAAGCTGGTTAGATTTGACCTGACTTCCACTTAAGTTTCTTTCCATACTGTTTACTATTAATGAAGCAACTGAGGGATTAAAGCTGACAGCAGGAAACCTGAAACAGTGGACACTTAAAAAAAGTTACCCCACATGAATTTTTCACTGAAGTTTAGCTAAGGAAATACATAGAGTATCAAGATTTTAATGGGGAAGGAGAAGGAATACTTGTTTTTGGTTTCACATAAGCTGTGACACAAAGCCTGATTTAGGATGTTTTGTGTTTGTAGTTAGTTCAGGGGGGTTGGTTTTTTGTTTGTTTTGAAAGTCTGGGAACCTGTGGAAAGGTGAGAGTGGCACTTGGCAGAGGTAGTTGCTCCTGATTCATCACATCCACAGGATGTGAGACTCCTGGAAGAAGGAGATGCCGCCTTAGAAATTCTTGATGGCATGCTTAGCCTTTGAAATAGAGGAAAAATACAGACTTAAGGAACAAGTTGCTGGTCCATGATCTACCTACAGTCAGCCTTCATTAAACTTAATACAGCACTGCTTGGGTCTAGATTTTAAAAAGCAAAAGTAGTCTGGAGAAAATTTAAAAACATACATCATAGCTTTCTGCTAACACACATCTTTTCTTTAAGACCTTGAAGAATCTTGAAGATGGGAAATACTTTAAATTCCAAAAGTAAACCGATTTTTAAAAAAATAATATATGAATAATTTTCTTCATGGAACAGGTGGTTTATTTTCTTTATGAGAGAGAACTTTGCAATTTAAATATGGCAATTATAACACTTGTATGGTTATGTTTTTTAAATTTAGCATTGATATGATAATGTTCCAAATTAACATTTTGAATGTAATATTGTAGGATGTAAGGCATGATAATTAATCTTTTTTTACTATTAAAGATGGTAATGGATATTTTGCTATCAAATTTTGCTCCAGTGTGAGTCTGTGTTTCTGTTGATCAGAGAACAGTTGCACAGTTACAAGTCTGGGTATAACTTTCACTGTGAGGTATTTATTATTTCTTTGTGTAATATTTTACTACCAAAAATGGTGACTTTCTTTTAGGACCTTTTAAATTTAGGAAAACAAGATTATATTTTATTTTTTTTATCCATTGCTTTTAATTTTGTTTAACACAGTTTCTGTTTTGTGAGCTTTCCGATGCATGTGCACAATGTTTCTCCTCAGGCCCCCTTGTATTTCCTGGTCCTATTTTTATGAACCATCGAGAACAGGCTCTAGCCAGACTCAGACCCCATCCAGCACAGCTAAAGCATAAACGGGACAAGCACAAAGGTATTTTGTCTTCATTACTGGCTAGGGTGGAAGTAAGCCCATCCTCCCAGTCACTTTTTCCATGCACTGAATCTATCTCTTCAAAAAACTGTACAAAATGGGTTCTGCCTTTCTTCTTGTTAGTGTCTTGTTACCTGAGGAGAAAGAAAACACATTTCAATGTTGACTTTTTTTTTTTTAAATTGTAAATTATAGACTGCATCCTGTTTGGTTTTTTTGGTCTTTTATTTTATAAAATATGTGTTGTCTTTCTGTGTGTCTTTTCTCATTTCTAATGTTCTCTCATTCCTAAGTTTCTTTAATTTTATTGTAGGAAGCTAATGCCTTCCAGTCACTCAGTCTGCTGCGTTGCATTTGTGTTGGTTTTTTTGAACCAGTGTGTTGTGTATCTGGGTTGATTGCTTTAACACATCAATTCCAGGCTTGTTAATTTAGCATAGAATTTTTCATATGTATGTAATCTTTTAAAAAGCTTTTTAAAAAAAAATAAATAATGTAAACAATACTTTTTCTTTACTAGCTTTGAATGAGAAGAACACAAATCAAAGTTCAGGTTTTATGCTGCAATATTCTTGAGTTAAATGTTCTTTTGCAGAATGTAAGGAAGGAGGTGTCTGGTATTTCTGACACTTTTGTGTGTCTGAAGGGCCAATTCATTATACCATGAATTTCTGAGTAGGTAATTTCTTCAGGTGTAATACTTCTTTTTAGGAAGAGATAGTGTATTACTTAAAGCTTCAAATGAGTTTATTAAAACTGAGCTCTAGCAAATGTGTTGGTAGCTTTTGTATATCTCTATGTAGCTGTGTCTATACATACCTGTTTTATAAAGGATAAACATTTAAGATGTAGATAATCACAGAATTAGGTTGGAAGGGACCTCGAGATCAAGTCCAACCCCTATAGGCATGATCAATGTAGAAAGCTCCTGAAAAGGTGAGGGCCCAGAATGCTTCAGCTATTTTTTTAAAGAATAGGTATGTATATGAGTAGAATTGTTAGAATGACATTTCAGTTGAATTAACTGAAGTAGGTAATATTTGGAATGTATGCAAATTATATGAATTTGAAAAACCTTTTGGGAAATTATTTCAGCCTGTGACTAATAGGCCTCCACCTAGCTATGAACATTCTGGATCATGAAATCATCATAGTTCACTTGACAGATAAGAAAACAATCTAGTCTTTTGTATTTGCATAGTATATATTCGGCCTGTTTGGAAAAGATATCATCTGAGCTTTAAGATAGAACTAGATGATGTTTAAGGGCCTTTTCAACCCAAACCGTTGTGTCTTGGTGAATTAAATAGAATAACATATCATCATCTCCCTGAGTGCTGAAAGACAAAACATACAGAACCTAAATGCTGTGATTTGAGTGATGGTTTGCTGATGAAAAGTACTCTTCAGCTGGACACTACTAGTAGTTGTATTGCTTGCCAGCCTTTGACCTTATAGGCAAATGTGTAAAGGAGTTTGCTCATCCTGCATACCTCTGCACTTTTTTGGCATGGGTTAGTAGTTGGAGCTCACTTCAGATCAAATATCTCCTTGTAAGGGGTATATTCATTAGTGTCACTTTGAGGTTTATGTTGCTGCTTGGAGTTGTAAGAAAAAGCAAAGTCTGTGTTATGCTGAAAAATGTTGTCAGATATTCTCTGTAGAACTGAACACTTACTGTTCCTTGAGGAAGGCTATATACAAGGAAGTATTTAGTTTCTTTTAGTTTGTGGTATCTCACAGTAAATGGATCAGATTGCACCATGGTTACAAGTAAACTTTGAGACCCTTCTCTGCCTCAGACGACAACCGTAAATGCCACTAGAAATGCCCTTTAAATTCTGGAAGAGCTTTGCAGGGAAAAAGGAAAGCTGGTGAAGTGGGTTGTTATCAAAGTAATAGGGAAGGTGGGAAGTGTGGGCAAGGTAAGTATACCTTATCTTTAAAGGTGTGCCTCTCTTGCTATACATAGGATGTAAAAGCATTAATCAAGCAGTCTGAGGCAGGGATGGTAACTTCAGTAAAAGGACACTAACATTGAAACCAGCATGTGTTTTCTCTTTAAATTTTTGAATAGTTTGATTTCCAAACTATCATTCTTACTTTGTGTTTCTGCTAAAGTAGTCTTGTAATTCTTCACAGTGACCAGAACTTCAAGATCTTTAGGCAAGGGAGATTTATTTTAATTAATACCAATAAATCTAATACTAAACTTGCTGGTACCTGTTCCTGCTTGCAGAATTTTTCCTGATAATGATATTTAAATTTGTATGTGAACAGCTTCTTCACAACTGATAATTACAGCCTAATTATGAAGTATATTTGACATGTATTTATACATATTATCAAATCCATGTTTTTCCAAGTTTTTTTCACTTGTGGAATTCTTCTGTTGAATTGCTCAGTTGAAAATCCTTTCAACTTCATCAAAATACCCGTTTTCTGTAAAACTTGCTATTTATTATCTACTCATTCCACATTTATAGTGTCTGCATATCAAAATCCTTGTTATTACAAAAAAACTCGTATTAAGCAGAATCATAACCTTTCTGATTGATGTCTGCCTCCCCATCACAGGTATGGGGAGAAAGAAGTAGGTACTACCTTGTTGGTATTCATGGAATGCTTTGACACTAAGAGGAGAAATTAGCTTGTGCTTCATCCTCATTCTTAAATGAGCTAATGAGTTCCCAAACTGCATCTCCAATCCCTGTGAACTTCATCACTGGGGATATGCATAAGAAAGATTAATGAAAGTCTGTAGAGTTTTCTCAACTGTAGAAATGAATTCATTTCCTGGAGTCAGTTAAGGTTCTGCAGGCAAATGCAACCTTTTTCCTGTATTTGGGAGTGGTGGCAAAGGAAAAAATACTCTAAACAACATGAAACCAAATAGTCTCAAAATGACTGAAGGTTGATGAAACTGAACCTGTGAAGATGGAACAAACTAACTTTCAATGATTTAGGAAAATTACTAGATGTTCAAGAAAACTTACTTTTAATTTGGTTTTTGACTGTAAAATGCACTGTCTGAATGGTAGTTTGAAACATTCATTGGAGAGAGAGCTGACAGTGAAAACCTATGAAGACACTACTGAAGATGTGTTGCATAAGACTTTTGCTGTTTGCTTAAGAAGACAAAAGTTACACTGAAAATGTTTCAGAGCGGGTTTTTGTTCATTAGGTTTTTATACGCTGCCATCAGTAAGGAGATACTTTAGACAGGGACTTTCTCAGAATTTGAAGTCTGAAGAATGTGAAAGTGTGTCCAACCTCACAAACATATGGAATCAGTGGCTGTTGTCGTGGGTTATGACAGCAAATAATCGTTAATCATAAAGTTGACTTTTTTTATAGCCTACCTTTTCTGTTAGTATTAGTTCTGTCTCTCTGTTCAGACTTCCTTATCTTTGTCACCAGCCCCTACCTTCCTCTGATTCAGCAAGTCTTTTTGGAGGGTTAAATTACATTAGATGAAACTGTCCAGGATTTTGAAGAGGTTAGGAATAACTCTTCATGTCTCATACTGCAAATGGAGACTTATGCCTTTGAACTATTGGAAATCATAAAGCAGGACCAGCAGTGGCAAGTAGAGGAAAAAGGAACTGCTGAAGAAATTTCCGCCATTCAATAGAATCACACAGAATCACAGAGTTGTAGGGGTTGGAAGGGACCTCGAGAGATCATCGGGTCCAACCCCCCTGCCAAAGCAACTCCCTAGCTCATACTGCACAGACAGGCGTCCAGACAAATCTTGAATATCTCCAGGGAAGGAGACTCCACCACCTCCCTGGGCAGCCTGTCCCAGGGCTCTGTCACCCTCACTATGAAAAAGTTCCTCCCCATGTTGGTGCGGAACTTCTGTGCTCCAACTTGCAGCCATTGCCCCTTGTCCTGTCCCCACAGACCAAAGAAAAGGGGCAGGCCAATTCCCCTTGCATCCTATGCTTAAGTTATTTATAAACATTGATCAGGTACCCCTCAGTCTTCTTTTCTCTAGATTGAACAACCCCAGCTCTCTCAGCCTTTCCTCATAGGATAGATGTTCCAGGCCCTTAATCATCTTCGTAGCCCTTCTCTGGACTCTCTCCAGGAGATCCCTGTCTTCTTTATCCCAGGGAGCCCAGAACTGGACACAATACTCCAGGTGGGGCCTGACCAGGGCAGAGTAGAGGGGGAGGATCACCTCCTTAGATCTGCTGGCCACACTCCTCCTAATGAACCCCAGGATCCCATTGGCTCTCTCAGCCACCAGTGCACACTGCTGGCTCATGGCCAACCTATCGTCAACCAGGACCCCAGGTCCTTCTCCACAGAGCTCTTCTCCAGCAGATCATCCCCCAGCCTGTACTGATACAGATGGCTATTCCTCCCCAGGTGCAAGACTTTACACTTGCTGTTGTTGAATTTCATCTGGATTTTCCCTGCCCAGCTCTCCAGCCTGTCCAGGTCTCACTGGATGGCAGTGCAGTGTTCCTGCGTGTCAGCCACCCCTCCCAGCTTTGTATCATCTGCATACTTGCTGTGGGTGGATGCTATTCCCTCATCAAGGTCGAAGCTGGTGAGATGAGCTTTGATTCATTCTTTGGAGTTTAGAAAAATGTTGTTGCTTCCTTGTCTCTCAAAGAAACCTGCTGCTTAAGTGACTCCAAAAGTTACACTTGTCTAAATGATTGCAAAAGTTATTCTTGTCATTTCGTAAGGTGCTTTTTGTATCTGGAGAATTAACTCATAAACGTATGCCTTATGTACTTGTGAATTAAGGATGAATAATTCAAGAAGACTACATGGAAAGTAGCTTTCCTGTCTTCTCTCCTCAGTTGGGAAGAGGCTAGAAGTGGATCTCTACCAAAACATGTGTTTCTATTTGGCAAGATATCAGGGTCGTAGAAAATACCTAAGAATTCACACACTCTCTCAAATGAACGTCTTTGGGTTTGTGTTGATAACAGCCTAGAAAAACAAGTATATGGAGCTAATGGATGTGCTTTGCCATTGCTTAGTATTGCAGTTTTACTTGCATCTAGGTGAGAGAAATAAAATACTTGATCTGAATTCCTGTTTGCATTTACTTTTTATCTGAGCTGTCCAGGTGAGCCACTATTAGTACACGGTTCCTACTGAGCTTCTAATCAGAGTGCAATTTATTATCACAGAGTAAGTGATAATCTTTCAGAAGGGGTGGTTTTCACAACTAGAGCTGAATCCTCCCTGCACTGTAGCTGTGATATTGATAAAGGTGCTTCAGCTGAAGGCCTTGGCAGATAGACAGGAGGCTGCAATTGCAGCCTGATTTATTCAAGTAATGCTATGTAGAATACCTACAGATAGTAGGGCTTTCAGAACATCACAGTTACTAACCAGTAATTTGACTGATAGGCTTCTTTTGGATAAATACTGCAGAACTAAATAAAGATTTGTTGACAATTGATGTAGTCTAAAGAGGCAGATACTCTTAAGGACTCTTTGTGTACATTTATACTGCATTAAAGCTTTTCATCTGCAGGGAAAAGAAATGCATTTAACATCTGTAGAAGCAGTTTTTTCTTCTTCCAGGGATGGTCAGTGAGAAACAAAACATCATCACCTTTACTGCAGCTAGGGAACACTAACAAAACACTTTTCCTCAGGTCTGGACCAAGGGTCCAAGATACGATTCTGTAACAGTGTTGGTAGTTGGGGGTTGGGGTTTTTTTGCAAGCAGCTCTCTCATTTATAGCTTAGGATTTCATTTGCTGTTGGGACTGAATGAGCTTTTTCCTTAAGAATTTTGTAAGGAAAGTGGAGTGGGTGTTTGTGTTTCCAGTTACCTTGCTTTCCTTCCTCAACTGTATTAAGATAACTAACATGAAAACCCGTCATTGTGAAACTGTTCATGGAGCCCATGCCTCAGTGCTGACAGCAGGAAGCACTTTGGAATTTTTCCTTGGTGCTTTATTCTCTCTGAGACATGAGTCAGAGTTCCTGTTTAGTTCTAGTCCAGTTGTATAACACTGGAAGTGTTACCCTGGTCTGCTTGTGAGGTTCCATTCATTCAACCAGCAGAGTCTCTGCTTCAGTAGTCCTTACTTCGATGCTTCCCTTTCAGGTACAGTTGTTTTGGTAATACTTCTAATGAAGTGAATACATGCATAATCCTTTGAAGAAAAGCAAGTGTGTATCAATGTATTTAGAATTGTTCCTTTTTTGTGCAAAAAAGCTTTCTACATTCACCTTTTGCTCACATACCTGAAGATTTTTGTCTCTGAAAGTACTGAAAGGAAAGGAGATGTTGCAACTTATTTGCAGCCTCATCTCTTAAGTGTAAGAGCGTATAGAACTTGGTTCTCCTGGCCAATACTGCTTAAAAAAATTATACATATGGGCTATGTAATGGAATATACAGATGCTCAGTATAGCCCACAAGTATTGCGCTAAAAGTTACTTCAAAGACACCTTTTTGGTAAACAACAGGAGCTGAAACTTACCTTTTTTTGTTACAGTTGTTTTGTACTTAAAGCCCATGAGTTATTTTAGAATACTGATCAAGTATTCAGAGATATCTGATTCAAAACTCATGACACAATTACTAACTACCCAGAGAAGTCTGGGAGGAGTTCCATTTTCAGTTTGCAAATTTCAAGAAATAAGAAATGTATGGAAGTCAGTTGCTTCCATTCCTGTGTTCTTATGAGGTATGAGAAGTTCGCTTTGTCACTTGAAAATGCCAACACTGTAAAGCTTTTCCCTTAAAATACACTTATTTCTCTGATTAGGAGTTGCAAAATACATTTTCTGTGAATATAGTTGTCTGTCTTGCACAATAGTGTTTATTGTTTCCTTTAGTGTAATACGGTGTCATGCTTTCATCTGCAACTTTGGAAAAAATTGGAACATAGTTAGAATCATCTTTGATTTAAAGGCACTATCACCTATTTCTCATTGAGAAAATGGTAATCATCAACTATAGTAGGCTGCTTGCTGAATAAATTTTGTGGCGATATTTGCCCTTAGAATCATTTCTTAATTACTTAGGCATGTAGAGCTTAATGCAAAAGTAGGCATAAAAAGTCCAAAGGTTCTGTATTTGAGAAATAGCCAAATTGTTAACTAAGATACTAAGCAGAATCATATGGTGAAAAGGAAAAGTTCTGTTTTCAGGGGTGGTTTGTTGTTAAATAGTGGTTCTATCTCTTTATATTTGCTTTAATTGGTAATGCAAAAAGAAAGGCTGCAGACAGGCTGCCAGAAACATTTCTCCTAATGTCATGCAGTCTGGTAGCAGCACACAGCTGATGCTGTTGGAAAAACCTTAAAAATCCCATGGCAATTCTTAAGAGCCAGACAATTCCTTTACCATGTCTGCATTTCACTCATACCCAACATGAAGTACGAGTGTCATGCTTTCTCATCAAGGGTGCCCTCATTTTCAAAGGGACTCTACCTATGCTATTAAACCTATTCAAAAGCATTACCTAATCCCTGTACGCACTGTTCCCTTGCAGATGTAAACTCCATAGAAGTTCATGTAATTTCTGTACTTAGTCATGACTAGAAAAGAGCTTTATTTCCAGAACAGTGAGACTTGTTAAAACTGATGTGTAACAAAAGTGCTGGGATTACTGTATCAGCAGTTTCTGTGCAATAAAAAGAAAGTTTTGATCAATATGTGTAAAATCAGAATTAACATCTTAAGTCTACAAGATTTATGTTTGTAAGTGCTGTGCTGCACACGATGAATGATGAAGTCACTAATGATTATTCAGGAAAATACATAGAAATTACAAATATAGATCTAAATGAACACCACCTTGAAGGCATTGAGAGGCAATTGCTTCCCTATGCCAGTTTTTTTAATAAATCATTAATCAGATTTATCACAGACTATGTAATGTACAGTTATTTTTCACTTCCATGTATTTTCTCTATGCTAGAGAAAGTGTGACTGAAGTCACATACAAAATTTTTCAGTGCTGAAGTGCACATTAGAGCTTTCATTGCCTGTTTTCTACACAGGTATAGGTATGTTAATAGTGGTGAGTGTTTCTCTGTCATGTTGGTTTCCTGCTTGTATTATGAACTCACTTTCCTTTGTGATGCTGCAACCACATAGTTTAATTATAGTGTAATGGTTAGATGGTGTAAACATTCTGCTTTCTGGAAAGGGTAGTGGCTTTCAAGAAGTTTATAAATAATACACTTGTTTGTCATTTCATTGCTTTTATCTGATTTAAGAGTTGTCTGACTTGAGGAACCAATAAAGCACTTCATACTTGCTAAAAGAAAACACAGAAACAAGTCTGAAAATGCAACTTAGGAAACAGACATGCTAGTAGTGACTATGTCAGCATTGTCAGAAATAAGCTGCATAAGGAATTGTTAGTTATGTAAAACGTGACTTGGCTAGATGGCCAAGTTGTTAAGGAGGATTCATGACTACAAGTAACAGCTGAATAAAATAGACCAGGCTATGCCTTATGAGTTTGTCCAGTGCTTTCTGTCCACTTCATAATGCTACTTTGTTGAAGAAGAAATGTATACGTTAAGCAAAACTTCTGAAGTTGTTTGTATTTCCTGTCACTTTTGTCTGTTCCTCAGAAGCTTCTGCTTTAGAAAATGCAATATTTTCAAGCTTGTAACTTCGTGGTAGGTTGTTTAGAAGCAGAATTTCTGTCATCTTTTTATCTACTTTGAGATCACATTTTTGACCTGTCTTTCTTACTGTTCTGAGATTTCTTTCCTACCTTACAAATGGCAGGGTGGGGAGTTACTGTTCTAATCATTCTTCGGATGTAACTCCTCTTTAGAAGACATGGAATATCATTGTAAGCTTTGTTTATAGATGGAAGTGGAGAAAGAGGTGAGAAGGATGCCAGCAAAATTACAACCTACCCCCCTGGGGCTGTCCGTTTTGACTGTGAACTGCGAGCTGTACAAGTCAGTTGTGGATTTCACCATTCAGGTAAAAACAAATGAAACCATGTTAATTATTGTGTATAATTTTTGACTGTGGGGTTTTTTATGTTGTTGTGTTTTCACTGTTCTGTGTTTAATTTTCAATAAGGATGTACACAGGAGTGTTAAAGGTTGAAAAGATTGCAGTATAATTTTGTAGCCTTCTACACTGTGCTTCAACAGTGAAAAGGACTGTAAGTATCCTGTATTGAGTTAAATCAGAGCTTTTAAGCAATTTTGAGTCACTTGACAATATCTGCATCCCCCATCTCTACCCCTGTGTAGAGATGCTACTGTGATGGGCTGTGGAATCTAGTACAGATCCCTGGGTGTTTCAGTACAGGTTAACTGAGCTGCTCAGAAGGCTAACCAACACTGGTGCTGTACCATGTTACTCTGTTTGTGTGTGAGAAAAACATTTTAATTTTTTTTGTTCATTTTTCAGTGGTTTTGATGGAGAATGGTGATGTTTACACATTTGGATATGGGCAGCATGGACAACTTGGACACGGTGATGTTAATTCCAGGTGAGCTGGTAATTAAATATATCATATATTGTGGTACTGCTGCATAAAAAGTGACTAAATTTCTGTTCCTCTGTAGCTAGCAAGTGTGAAAACGCCAATATTGTCCAAATAAAATTGATAAGCTCTGCACTTATTCCCTGTAACCCCCTGGATATAGGTAGTAACAGCACTGTTGTACTGTAAGTAATTAGCTTAATACATGAAGACTTGTGTTTAGTTATTAGCATGGCTTTGGTAATTGAGTTTTAATTGGTTCTGTCTCTTCATTTCTCCCTATATACATGAGGATGACGTTGAAATCTCATTAAGATTTTACCATATTCTGTAAAATACCACATATGAAATAATTTAACCAGTGTTTTGTTGTAAACTTTGATTAACTGGTTTCTATTATAACAGGGCAGTAACTATAATGAAATCTCTTCTCTGTGTCTTATTAATCTCCAAAATTAAGTCACTAAGCTTGGGTCTCAGTTGCATTTTGTAGACCCTTACTTTGGATGTTGGCATGAGTGTGTTGTGTGCTTTCTTTCTGTCAATGGAAATAAAGAAGTCAGCAAGTGTGTGGAGAGGTATTTGACTAACCACCCACTACTTACCTACTTTAGGTGTGCTCAGTAGCTCTGTAAACTTCATGGGATTGATCTCCATTGACTACAATGAGAACATAGGTAGTTAAATATAGGTGTCTTCTATATGAAGCTCAACCTCATCATTAGTATCTTATCTAGTCACTAAAGTAAAAAAATCAGTGTCCTGCCATAGAAGGAAATGTAGTAATGTCATTCTTTGGGCATGTACGTAAAACACCTCAGATGGGAATACGAATAGTAGGAGTTATTGAGGCTTTGTGTACGTCCTGTAATGCCCAGTATCCTTTTGTAAAAGTCATACAGATGGGAGCATCCATGACCTGTCTTCAGTTCTGTCATTTCTCTTGTAGCAGTGAGATGAGAATTACTGAACATCTATCCTTCTAATCTCTTTGGAGACTTCCAAATAATTTCTTTTGTCAAGTTTCAGAAGAAATCTTCATCATCTTAAAACTGTGATTGGATTTTCTAAATAACAGGGAGAAGGAAGGAAGAAAGTTTACTGGAAGTGTAACCCTGTATTGATTGCTGTGCCTAATGGTAGGCTATAAACTGTTACCCCTACTCAGTTTGCATTAGACAGGTGAAGGTTTCTGCCTATCATAGAACCATATCACAGATTAAGTTTTCTGGGTTTTCTTTAGTTCTGGAAATTCTTGGATGTTTATTTGAAGCTTCAGCTGGTAATTTAAGTCACTACTAGAGTAAGGCTAGTTTCCTGTCTTAAAGACTGAAGAGGTACAACCAGCAGTGGCATTTGTGCTGATAACTTACCATCTCCTGTTTCTAACTTTGATGGAATAATTTCTGGCTTTTCTGAAGGCATTGGAACTTATTTGCAGTATCTGTCAGAATTTCAGGTAGTTAACCCCACATCAGTTGCTTATTTAGTGAAGACTAAATATAGTTCCAAGTGAGATCCTAGAAGACAACAGGAAAATCCTGTGCCAAATGATAGTGCTTGACCAGGTCTAGAAGCTGAGAAAGCATAAGTGACCTGGCGCTGACCTTTGGATCATTCTACAACCAACCTTAGAGAGTGTCTGAAAAAAGCCTGGAAAGAAGTTTGGACAATGTCCTGTGCATGAGAACTGGCTGTAGTACTATATTGCTGTTTAGCACCATCATTCAAATGATTATTTCCTCATTGATGTACTTCTTTTTCCAGCTTTAAGTAGAGATCTCTCCTCTGTCCTGACAGTAAGGGATTCAGAGAAGGAAACAGGGAACCCTTATGCAGAGTTCCACATCAGTTGGGACGCAGTGGTGCTCAGATGGCCAGCTCCAGCCAGGTCAGTGGTATGTCAGTCATGCAGTGTGTCACATTGCCTGTATTGACCTCAGGAAGACAATCACCTCCTGAATCCAGGAATTGATCCTCTACTGTGTTTCCAGGAGAGGAGGGGAAAAAGAAAGGAAATAATATTTAGGTAGTTTAGCTAGTATATCTAAATACCAGAGCTCCTGAAAACAGGAACTAGCAAGGAAAATGCAGGAACTGTCATTTTCATTTGAGGTGAGGGACCCATCTCCTTTGCCAGATGAAGCATGGATGTAAGTTCCTGGGCAGCAACTGAAGACTTGGCCTTTCCTATATTTCAAAAAAAATCTTGAAAATATTTAACTGCTTGGAATCCTGTTTACTTGTCTAGACATGTCTTTTTCCTTTAGGGGATTCTGGTTCACTCTCTTAGAGTATGGTAAAAGCTACACATTCTTCCTGCTCCTTCAGTAGCAGCAAGGCATATTACATGAGATAGAATGACATCAACCTACTTTTTACACACATAAGCAAGCAAAACAGCAGATGAGAACAGCATGATGTAATTCTCAGTAAACCATTAATAGGACTGAAATGGTCTGGAGAAACAAGCAGATACGCACAAGGTGGTGTTATATTTTTATGTCCAGCAAAGACTTCAGTCATTCACAGGTGGACCACTTAAAAATGCATGTGATCTAATTCCTGGAGGCTATTTTTTCTGTATCAGTATGCCAGAGCCATCAAATTAGCCTGCTTAGGCTTTCTGTTGTAACTTCCACTGTGGCAGATGTTCACGAGTTTTTTGCTACATGAAAGATTTGTCAGTGTCTGCTTATATTGTCAAACTAGGTTCTGGTGAATGGAAACTCAGTGGAAGCAGAAAATGCTTTGCATTATTTAGTCTGGGTGAAAAGTAACATGTCTTGTATTCAGGTAGGCAAAGGCCTGTTTGTTGCTGACGCCTCTCTAAAGAAAGCGAGACTTAAAACTCCAAGATCTTTCTGTTCCTGTTCAAAATTTGCCTGCATTTCTTGCACAAACTGTTGACTTGAGCACGACATTAGCAAGCACGTGATCTTGCCATTCAAGCTCCAGAAATTGAACAACTGAAATAAGACAATCCTGGGGTGATTTTGCTTCCAGAAGTTCTACAGTAAAATGGAAGAAAACCGAGCAGAACTTCCAGGACGTTCACAGAATTGTAAGAGTTGTAAGGGACCTCTGGAGATTGTCTAGTCCAACCTCCCTGCCAGAGCAGGATCACCTAGAGCAGGCTGTACAGGACAGCATCCAGGCATGTGTGATGATCTCTAGGGATGGATACTCCACAGCCATGGAGTGAACTAGGTTCTATGTGAAGAAAAAGTGTAGCAACTATATCCTATTAATACCTCTAGGGGGGTAAAAAAATGTGTTCTGTCATCTTTGATAGGACCATGTTTCCAGGTGCATTGACTGATGATTTCAGCAGTGGAGAGCAGGTCTTATTTACATCTATTCACCAAACTTCCAGTTACTTCTAAAATTCTCCGTTTTCTTTGAAACTCTATACTGCCCAACCGTGCCTACAATTGGCAGGAGTTACTACTGGTTTCCTTTTACCTGCTACACCGTAACAGCCCGTGGTGGACCTGAATTTACAGCCCCACGGTCAGCTGCCCCAAGTGACCAGGCAGCCAGCTGTTGCCGGGATAAGTACCACGGACAGCTCTTGCTGGAACAGTTCGTGCGGGTCGAGTTCTTAAAGACCACACAGACACTACCAGAAATGCTTCCCTTTCCACGTGGAAGAGGGTTCCAGTGTGGACAGCCAAAATGCATTTGGACCTTCTGCACGTTCCTAAGTTAGCTGATGCATATACATCTGCTGCTTTTTATTCACCAGTGTTGTTTACCTAGGGGATCTCAGGTTACTTTGTGTACAGTTGAGGTTGGTCATCCGTGATCAACCTGTGTCAAGTACCAGTGTCATATCCAGGAACCAAAAAATCTGTGACACGAGTGTGTCATTCAGCTCCATCCCAGATGAATGCTTCTGGCTTCCTCCCAGTCACATAGAGAAATCCTTGTTGTCAGAACTTTGTCCAGAGGCACTCTGAAGTATCTGTGCTAAGATTTCTCTGTGTTGAGTTTCAGAGGGATAGGGAAATACTTGAACAGTATCACAGGTTTCAAGTTCCATATACATCAGTCAAACTAGCTCACTGTGCTTTTCCAAGTTCTTCATCCTTTTATGAAGGGAAAACTACTTTTCTGTAATTTTACTTTCTTTTAGACACCATTAAGTGTCTTAAGCTTTTTCCTGTTCATTTCTTTAGCTGATATATTGTAGCTGACCATTCCAAAAGCTGGGTAATCATAATAAAAGAGCTGTATAATAAAATATAATAAAAGAGAGTAACATGTTAGAGATTTCTACATTAGTTGCTTGACCGTTTTTGCTTTGCTGTTGTCAAGGGAGTATTATAATATTGCCAATGGATTCAATTGGCAAAATAGCATAAAGATAAATAGTTTTGGTGGTAATAGCTTAATGCTTATACATCAAAGAGATGAAAGATTCACTTTATCAATTCTCTGCTTTTTTTAAAGAATTCTGTGCCTCCAGGTATCGCAATCTTGAGCAAGTGGGTTTAAAAAAAACCAAACCTGGAATAGAAATATTTCCCTTGAACAGGAATGCTTTCAGATGAGTCCTTTATTATGTTTTGTTTCTGCTTCAGTGTCATTTTGATATTCCTTTAAGTTAATGGGTGGCAAATACAAAGTTTCTAGCATTACTTTATAATATTTCATCATGGGTGCTGCTGAACCTTACCCTGCATGTCTGTGTATGATGTTCTGATGTTCAAACTCATGCGCCTGTAGACTAATAAAGGATCCTGAACAAAGATCTAAAAAGCAATAAAGATCTTTCTGAAACATCATGTTATGCATTAGTCTCTCCATTTCTACTAGAGTCACCCAGTGGAAACTACATTCACCATGGAGGAATAATCCCTTTCTGAATACATGATCACCCTCCTTAGGGTGTCAACCTGTATCCATGCTTGGTTCCTCTGTTCCACATATCCCTATGTTATCATCTTCCCATCTACCCTTTCCCTGCTGAACACATGATGTCTCTCCTTCCTCCTACTTTCTTGACTTCTGTTTTACCTGCAATTCAGGCAAAACCAGAACATGTAAATAATCTTTTTGCCCATCAGCTGCTAAACAATTGCTTGTTAACTGTGGGCTTTTAATTCCAATATAAAATGACCTGTTCCTGTTTTAGATTAACCTACTTTTGAATGTGTATATTAAAAATCAAGTTTAAATAGTACTGCTCTCTGGGGTCAAAGTTCCCAAACACAGTGTTATTTGAGAATAACTTGTTCTTTAAATAGACAGTCTTTCTAAGTCTACAATAAATTTGAAGTCTGGGATTATGGGATTTGAAGACTTTTACAGTTGTTGTGGGCACTTGTTTGCTTTAGGGTTGATATGAAAGTTGTAGTATCTCACAGTTTTTTAATCTTTTCTGCTATTTCTTTTCAAAGTGATCATATGTTTTCTTTCTTTGCTTTGTGATTTGTACTATAGGATTTTTTTTCTTTAACTTTTACTGGAATGGGAAGTATTCTTATACCTGTCCATATTTGTGAATGACATGGATTAGACTTTTCCAGATCTTTCTGGGAAACAGTTTGGAGAGCTTTGTTCTTTTTTGAGTCTGAGTTTGATGGAGAACAGTTTTTTAATGCCTTATTCTTCCTTAGAAAGCTGATGGAGGTGGGTAGACCTTGTCTTCTATAATTCCCTGGACAGTGATCTCAGGATGGATGTATCTGTATTACTTCTGGTAGTTGTACCAGGGTACCAATCACATAAGGTTTTGATTGCTTCATAATGCAATTGTTAAGTACTTAACCCAACATTTTAAGTGCGTGACAAACATTCTCACTACAGATTTTTTTTATTTTTACAGTTCAGTGCAATATATTTTTTATATATATATATATATATATGTATTTTAATGTAACTACAGTAACATTAATGTAATCTTACAATTTTATATGAAATAACTAGTTTTATTCTATGCTAATTTCTGTGTTTTAATTGAAGAGAGAGTGTACTTGATCTGGCTGCCTTAACAAGAGGGCATAAGCTTAAGTATCCAGTACAATCTTTCAAACCTACATTAATTTAAGATGTGAGATATTGCTTGGTTCTGGTGCCATATAATGTATGAACATGGTGGCTATTTCACAGTGATTGAAATCCTTATAATGCTCATGTATGTGTTAAATGTTACACAAGCATGTATTGATACAAAATTCATTTATTTTGGTCTAGGGGATGTCCCACTTTGGTGCAAGCGTTACCAGGCCCTAGCACACAAGTTACTGCTGGGAGCAACCACACAGCTATTCTCTTAATGGATGGCCAGGTTTTCACGTTTGGGAGTTTCTCAGTAAGAGAATAATACTACTTATTTATGGGAATAAGCTAGAGGTTAATGTATCATAAAAAGACCTTTCCAAACTGTTTGCTTATGCTTGCTCTTATAGAACCACTCACAACTTCTGCATATCTTTTGTGTCTGGTTTAAAAAATATGAATCAAGTGTCCTGTTTTCTTTCTTAGAAATGACAGTGAGTTGTAAAAACTATGCTGAGACTTCAGGGGAGATTATTGCTTGATATAACACGGCATAACTCTTCTCTCATATCTGCACAGCATATGTTCTCCTATGTCAATGTGGAATCCATTGCTGTATTCATTTAATTACCACTTACACATCATTTAGTTCCCTTTCACCCTGACCTTAAGCCTTTGCTTCCTTTGCAAATACCCCCTCACTGCATTGTCTCCAGAGTCATCTGTTACTTCTACTTTCCCCCCTTTTGGCAAAAACTGGAATATAGGTTTTGAGCTTCAAAAACTCTCCACTGCCCAACACAACATAAGAGAAATTGTACCTTTTGAAATCTTCTAAATAACAATAATTAAAATAAAATAACAAGGTGAAGACCGAAGTTCTAGGGTTGGAAAATCGTGTTTTGAATTGTGTGCCACAAGATGGCTCTTACATAGGTAATATTTTGTTGCTTTTCAGGCTTGGAGAGGTTTCTTGTCCCTATTTTAGTCAGAAGTGACTTGTACATGTAAAAGTTTAGGCTTTGTTGACTTGCAGAGAAACTTAGCCCCTGAAAAACCAAATTCTCAGAAGTAGAATTTAAAAACCCTGACTATTGACTGAGGGTCTTTATATTTCTAGAAGAAATATAAATTTAGACTATGTTTAGACCACCTGTTTGAATTATGTAATACTTCACATTTTGTTGAAAGCCTCATAAAGTCAGGGCAAGCTCAAAGGCAGCATTTCCTGAAAATGTCTTCTCTGAATTTACTTACAGACAGTGTGGTGTAGAAAGAGATGAGTAACATGCTGGAGAGAGAGGACATTTGCTGTATGTGCACATTTCTTTTCCCTTACCTTGATTCCATTAGCCTGTGATGAATTCCTTTGCCTAAGTGAGGTAAATGGGCTCAGAGGGTCGTGATCAGTGGAGTAGAATCTGAATGGAGGCCTGTGACTAGTGGTGTCCCCCAGGGCTCAGTGTTGGGTCCAGTCCTGTTTAATATCTTCATTGACGACCTTGATGAGGGAATAGCATCCACCCTCAGCAAGTATGCCGATGATACAAAACTGGGAGGAGTGGCTGACACGCAGGAACACTGCGCTGCCATTCAGCGAGACCTGGACAGACTGGAGAGCTGGGCAGGGAGAAATCTAATGAAATTCAACAAAAGCAAGTGTAAAGTCTTGCACCTGGGGAGGAATAACCGACTGTATCAGTACAGGCTGGGGGATGACCTGTTGGAGAAGAGCTCTATGGAGAAGGACCTAGGGGTCCTGGTTGATGACAGGTTGGCTATGAGCCAGCAGTGTGCCCTGGTGGCCAAGAGAGCCAATGGGATCCTGGGATGCATCAGGAAGAGTGTGTCCAGCAGGTCGAAGGAGGTGATCCTCCCCCTCTACTCTGCATTGGTCAGGCCCCACCTGGAATACTGTGTCCAGTTCTGGGCTCCCTGGTATAGAAAAGACAGGGACCTTCTGGAGAGAGTCCAGAGAAGGGCGACAAAGATGATTAGGGGTCTGGAACATCTCCCCTATGAGGAAAGGCTGAGTGAGCTGGGTCTGTTCAGCCTGGAAAAAAGAAGACTTAGGGGGGACCTAATTAGTGTTTACAAGTATCTTAGACATGGGTGGCAGGGGGAATTGGCCAGCCCCTTTTCAGTGGTCAGTGGGGACAGGACTAGGGGCAATGGCTGTAAGCTGGAGCACAGGAAGTTCCGCACCAACATGCGGAAGAACTTTTTCCCAGTGAGGGTGACAGAGCCCTGGGACAGGCTGCCCAGGGAGGTGGTGGAGTCTCCTTCTCTGGAGATATTCAAGTCTCGTCTGGACGCCTATCTATGTAATATGAGATAGGGAGCCTGCTTTGGCAGGGGGGTTGGACCCGAAGATCTCTTGAGGTCCCTTCCAACCCCTAAGATTCTGTGATTCTGTGATTCTGTGAAATGGAGTCTGGGCAGGTTTATTGAAGCACTTCTTACTATATACTTAGGCACAGTATAAGAACTGTTGGCACATCTCTCAGTAACTAGTTGTTTATAGGAGATAAGGCCTGACATAACCAAGTTAAGATGTAAATGAGCATATGCAGAAGTGCTTACTTCAGTACCTCATACTCTTCTTAGTTCAATTTTGATGTGCTAATCAATTTCTAGGTATTTTTAAGACCTGTTTGCACTGTAAGGCTTAACAGTCAATGTAAATTCAGAATTGAGTGGAATTTAGACTGAATCTGAGTTCAGGTTGTTGAGTTTTTTCCTTTATCAGTTCATTCCTTGCTTATCACTGAAGTCACTCACCTATTCAGTACTGAAGGAAACGTTTTTATATTTGGTTCTGAAGATGAAAAGTTGTGTTATCCATCATGGAGAGTTTTCAGTTCCATTTAAAATAAAGTTTGCTCAAAACCCTAACTGAATAGGGAGGACAACATCCGTCAGTAACTTCTTTCTTGTATTCAAGTGAGTAATGCTTCACTTACAGTAGCTGTTGCTTCTTGACACTAGTTTTGTGGGAAGCTCTCTCTAACAGTTTACTAGGGTTTTCTTATGTTGAAACTATCAAATTAATTTGTTCATCTTTGAGACTTCTAATTGCTGTTGCTTACTAATTCTTCCATTCTCCCTATAGAAAGGTCAGCTTGGTAGACCAATTCTGGATATGCCCTACTGGAATGCAAAGCCAGCACCCATGCCTAATATAGGCTCCAAATACGGACGCAAAGCGACGTGGATCGGAGCGAGTGGAGACCAGACCTTTCTCCGCATCGATGAAGCTCTCATTAACTCTCATGTGCTTGCTACATCAGAGATATTTGCAAGCAGACACATAATAGGCAAGGACTCTTCTAGAATATTTTAAATGGTTATAGAAGTTTTGGAGAAAAATAGCTGAGGGCTGTGCAAGTAATGGAGGAGCAAGTCAAAACTGAATGGAGGGAATTCTGAGTATTTTTACCTTTCAGCTACACTGTGCATGGTGATCCTACCTCCTTTAGAAATGTAGTTTTGTTGAACTAGGAATGTTAAAGTCTAAACTTCTCTTGCACTTAAATAATTACTATGGTTGGTTGTTTGGGTTTTTTTTGCTGTAGCAGTATCGCTGTTCTTCCCTACTACGTTAATACTTAATGCATGGAAAATGCCATGTAAGGAGTGGAGTCTTCATGTTTTTCTGCTCTTTCTGCTCCCTGATCTAGGTTTGGTACCAGCTTCAATATCAGAACCTCCTCCTTTTAAATGTCTTCTGATAAACAAAGTAGATGGCAGTTGCAAAACATTCAATGATTCTGAGCAGGAAGACCTTCAAGGTTCTGGTGTGTGTCTGGATCCTGTCTATGATGTTATTTGGAGGCAAGTGTGGATTATAGCTATTCAAGTCATAGTATAGATATGCTTTAAAAATATTTGGGATGCTTGGAGATTTTATTATGCTAATTTCCCTAGTAAATAAATTAGTCTTCCAAGGTATCTTCTTTCACATTTTTGGATGATTTGTTCAAATAAGACAAAAGGAAACATCTTCTCTTGCCTGAATGTTTTTTTTGTTTATTTTTGCATCATTCTCAGTTCCAGTCTAATGAAGTTTAAGGGACCCAAATCTATGCTACTTATTTACTCTTTAAATTTTTCCCTTACTTTCTTCCATCTATTTAAAACTTTACTGAATATCTTAATTTTTTAGCCATATCCAGCTTCCACAATCTGGTGTCTTTCATAGGGAAAGGGATGAAGTAATGATACTCTTTTCAGCTCTGACATTCTGAGAGGTCAAAATAAAGACGGCATAGATATTCCAATTACAATAGTATTTATTTCACAGTCTTCAAAGGTGGTTGTTTTCAGTGGATTCTGAGCAGCCATAGATCATAAACCATTGTACCAAAACAGAAACATAACATCCAGTTCTATAATGACTTAATAATCTATGTTAGCCAGGATTTGGAAGAGAAATGTGAACTGTCATCTGAGTACAAGTGATGGATGATGTTTAAACTGTTTAAAGACAGGCAAAACAAAAATAATCAGTTAGAATAAAGCAGGATGCCAGCTAGTCCTGCGTTCATCTGGAAGAGTATCATGTAGGCTCGTATGTTTAAAAGATAATTATGTCCATAAGCTGCTTGCATCCTATTTGGATGTCTTAATCCAAAATTGAGATTCAAGACTAGAAACTTAACATTAAAGCATGTATATTTGCTAGGCATATTCCTTTGTGACCTCTGAAGTTCATTGTATTAAAATAGTCCTGCATTACTATATCCCCAGGACTGTTTGAATTAGCTGGGTCTCAGCTCTTACTTAAATTATGAGATTTGATACAAGGAAGAGTAGCGCCCTTAAAGCTCTCAGTCGTGATATAACTCAGTTTACAAAAAATCCAATTATCAATAGCTGTGGGAAAGCAGCAAGTTTGAGGGGAGAAAAGGTGATGGCACTCAATTTGATGGAACATGCTAAAGTGCTTATTCAGCTTGAGGAAGTACAAAGTCACCTGTTAAAGCTATTATGGGTAAACGTGGGTTGAGGCATTTTCTTGTCTTGCAAAATTTTGGGGACTGTAGAACTATATCTAGACCTTAAATACTTAACTGAAGAATGGATTCTGTGGGTTTGCAGATTGATTTGTGTTGCATCCCATTCTCATTTAATAGAAAATACTAAAGCAATCTAAAGATGACACATGTAAATGAGTATGCCTATTTGTTATGAACTATTTGGCGAGTTATTCCTAGGTGGTTTTATTCATGTCTGTTTAAATGAAGGAGGCAGTTTCTCTTTAGAGAGAGAGGCAGCATTCTGATTACATAGATTTTAAAGATCTTCCTCACAGCTTTGTGACTTTTTCAGTTAGTGGTGAAATTCAAGTGGTTAAATAATTTCGTGTGTATATAAACTTGCATGTTGCTAACTAGTTGGAATCCTAAAAACATATGGTGCCTTCCAGTATTTTTAGTTAGAATGATTTCTTTCTCCTTTAGACCACCTTAGCCCCCTTTAGATTTATTTTTTTAGGAGTGTGCCAAATGAAAATTCTGTTTATACTTTAAAACATTCCCATTGGCCTTTGTCTTCTACCTGTTTCTTCCTTTTACATAGGGATATCAAAACCTACCATTTTCTTTCTCTCCATGTAAATCTATAGTATAGAAAGTCTCTATTCCCTTATTTATGATGCCCTTTACTATAATCCCTTAAATACTCATAAGGTGGTGTTGTCCCTTTAAAAAACGCCCAAACAAAATAAGTTGGTTTTCTCAAGATCTTTATGCTCTTACTTGAAGGTGAGTAACCCTTTTACTTTCATTTGGCACCCTTATCACTTTTGAGCACACTTGCCATTCTATCTAGTATTTTGCTAGTTACTTCATCCTCCTTAATAGATTATGCTGGGGTTTTTTTATTTATTAGCTTTGAAAAGTGCCTAACATTTTCTAAAACTTGTAAGCCCATAATATGACTGCTTGAAGTATAAGAACATGTTTGTGTCTTTCCATTTGCCAGTATCTTAAGCTAGTGAAGTTTATATGTATTGGGTGTAATGATGCTCAATTTTAAGTTGCATTAAATAGCTTATAGAACTTAAAAAGTGTGGTAACTTTAGTAGGTGAAAGGTGGGGGTTTTTCACTCTGTTTTGTCTTGCTCTAGGTTTCGACCAAATGCTAGGGAACTGTGGAGTTACAATGCAGTAGTTGCTGATTCCAGACTCCCCTCAGCTCCAGACATGCAATCCCGGTGTAGTATTTTGAGTCCAGAACTTGCTCTACCAACAGGTTCCAAAGCTCTCACCACCAGATCTCATGCAGCTTTGCACATCCTAGGTATGCATTTACAGTTAATGAGTCAGAAGCCTAGATAAAATAAGGAAACATTACTTAATGTGTATGTTAATTACAATCTAACAGCTTTCTGACCTTTTGACCTTTTTTTGAGTAGCTTTGTAATCTTTTGCCATTGCTCTTAACACCTGATCTGGCATTACTTTTAATCAAAATACTTGTCTTCTGCCACCTTAATGATGCCAAAGGATTTTAGAATTCTGATGGAACCTGCTACTAGAGGTCTGCAGAATAAAGTGAGATGCCTTCCTAGATGATCTTTTTGGACAGTCTGCAGAATAAAGTCAGTACTATTAAGTTTGCCTGAAGTCTCAAAAAGTCAGGAAAATGTGCTCTTAAATAAGCTATTTTTATTATAAAGTGCAGTACCTAAAATTAGAATTTATTCTGCAGTTTTGTATAATGGGTCACTAAGAGTACTGTAATTTCCTGTTATAGTCTAAAAAGTTGTACCAAAACAAACAAAAAAAAACCCTACTGTGTTAATCTCTAAACTAACCATAAGCAACATATCCAGTGCTTCAGATTGCAGCTTTGGGCGTTATTTTAGCTCACTTGCTCACTAATTGTGAAGGGTGATCAATTTGTTCTCCTGAATAAATTAGAAGCAGTTGATCTCCAGTAGTGAACCTTGAGATTCTATAGCAGTTACCCCTGACCTAATCAAAGCTATGATGATATCTGTTAGCTTAAGTGTGGTTTAAGGACAAAAAGGTTAGGTAGCTTTGATCTTGTTAACTAGTATCCATTTCCATTTCACTAATTGTAATCAACAGTGAGAAATGTTGAATTGTTCTTGGTTTTGTTTTCTTTTAGGTTGTCTTGATACTTTGGCAGCTATGCAGGACTTAAAAATGGGCGTAGCAAATACAGAAGAAGAGACTCAAGCAGTAATGAAAGTTTATTCTAAAGAAGACTATAGTGTTGTTAACAGATTTGAAAGTATGTAGACAGCTAAACTTTATAGCATGAGCTGATCAGGCCAGTGGAATGAAAGACTAAGGTATATTAACTATGTCTGTGTGGTTTTTTTCTTGAGGTCATGGAGGAGGCTGGGGTTATTCAGCCCACTCAGTAGAAGCTATCCGTTTCTGTGCTGATACTGATATTTTGTTAGGTGGTCTTGGTCTTTTTGGAGGTAGAGGTGAATACACTGCTAAAATAAAGGTAAGTTTTTTTTGATTTAATTTTAAACAATACCATGTTTCAAAATAAGAACTTTACAAATGCCACCTCAAGCCATGGTTAATTTTATTTCTTGATGAATGAATAGTTTGCTGTATCTGAAAAGCATTAGTAATAGAACTAGAAGTGAGTAGTAATATTAGAAGTGAGAAGTAATGAACCTTATGCAGATAAGATGAAGGAAGTGGAGATCTGAAGTAGAATTATTATTAATTGTCAAGAACTGGCCTGTTCTTCACCAAATGCTGTGTCATCTTACAGGTGTCTTAGTAGAGTGATTCTGTGACCTTTTTGCACGAAGCTTAGGCGTACACCAGCAGGAAACTGGTGGTGTGGGCTTCAAGTTAGAATCACATCCTGTGTCAGAATACATGAGGGATTGCTTCTCAAAACAAGAAAAAAGAGCACTTACCAGTAGCTGGAATTCCTTTGGTGCCAGCTGGGCCACTGCTTCCCACTGTCCCTGCCACTTCTTTCTCTGACTGCTGTCTGGATAGCTTCATAGCTGGAATTCTTCAGCTGAGAGCGAATGACATCAAACATATTTACATGGTGCCAAATGTGAGGATAATGAGGACTGGGGCATGTGAGCTGACTTTAAATAAATAATCATTAGCCCATGATTTAGATTTTAAAAGCTCATATAAACACACAGTGTGATGACAGAGCTCTAGTTTTTGATAAGTACCTCCTGTTCCTGCATTTAGTAAGGATTTCAGAAACTCCACAAAAGCCATTGTGAAGGAAGGATCTATTATCTGATATTTATTGTATGTATTCAGAATATGTTATTGTCACTTGTCAGTTTAGTGGGTTATTGAGTTTTCTTTTTTCTGTTTGCACCTGAATAGGTGTTAACATTTGTTTCAGGGAAACGGATTATTACAGCACTTTAGCTGTAATACTTGCATAAGGCAACGGGAGATCCAAAATAAGCAGTTGTATTTTATTCTAGTGAGAACTGCAAATGATTAAGGGAAGCCAAGAAACTTCACACACACAGACACACCAGAAAAAGGCAGGCATGACTAATCTTTAGATAGAAAAGGTAGCAAGCACTCGAGTAGTATTATTTCAGTTTGTTTCTGGTTGTCTAGGATTAGCTTATAGCCAAGATAAGATTTGCCAGTCCTACCATAGATAAACTGTGTATTAAATAGGCATTTGTAAGAGAAGTCATAGACATGTATAGTGGCCCTTTTTCAAACTGATCAAGCTGTAGAAGTGACATTCAGCTGAGTAAGAAAGCCAGTTTCTTTTGAAAAAGGTAAGATTGTCTGTCCTAGTCAGGATTTATGACCTTATTGAGTACCTCTGCTGAACAGTCAAGCCAGCCTCTTCCAGAGAAGTTGAGTGTATCTAGAGTGCACTTCATCTGATGAAAAGCCTGCACCTTTTGCTCAACTTTGCCTTTTATAGATGCTCTGCATTTGATTTCCCTACAAGACTCAGGGTATTTCTCCGTTTCAGAATATATCTGGACATAAAGCTGGAATGTTGGTGTCAGTTGCCTCAGTTTCCAGAATTTCAGGCAGGAAAAAGTGGTATTATGAAGTTTCCAGGAGCTAAGATCTGTTTTACTTTACCTTCTTCCTTACTTCACCAGTTGTTTGAATTGGGTCCAGATGGGGGAGACCATGAGACTGATGGAGACCTTCTTGCTGAAACAGATGTTTTAGCCTATGATTGTGCTGCTAGGTAAGATGTTTTCCTTACTTCTTGACCATTATCTTCACTTTCTTATACCCATTGTAAAATCAGATTTAAATTCTACGTTGTTACAAGTTTGTAGCAAAGTGATGTAAAACTTAGTCTGTTGGGAAAATAGTAAAACACCAAATACCTCACTAAGCTGTTATGTTACTGAATTAAAAGGAGGAAAAATAGCCTCACACTTGCTCTTCTATAAAGCAGAGTTAAATCTCACGTTCCCTGTGAAGAAGACAACATTGCAGCAGTTATTTTGAATATTTCTATCAGAAAGATACTTCTAAGGACAAATGCATGTTTGCATTAAACAACTTATTACATTTATTGCAGTATGAAATTATGATAACCAAAAGAGGGGTTATTGTGCTTCAGCTGATCAGAATGCCAGCAGTTACTGTGTGCAAGGTCTTGTGCATGTGGATGGGGTCAGCCATGTTTTAGCTGCTTTCTCTGTTAGAAAATAATTTAACATAACATCCATGACTGACTATTTTAGGTTTAATTCTTACATATCAATACCCCAAATATATAGTCTACTACTTTCTTATATATTCATTAGTAATTCCTAAGAATTTATGTATAAGCTCTTGTTACTTACAAAAATTTACCTAGCTTTTTCGGAAATTGGATTAGAAGAATATAATGAATACTTTACTTTGCAGTATTATGTGTTAAATTTAATTGGGTTTGTGTGTATTAATTTAATCTCTCCTTACTGTATTTGGCATTTGATACCTGATTTTTTTAAAAATTAAGATCAGTCTAGGCTTAGGCATTTGTAGGTCCTTCTGAATTACTTTTTTTTAAGTACTAAGATAATTTTCAACAAAACATTTTTAGATGTTGAATAGATATTTGGGATTGATCACTTAATTCCATTAATTTTCAATTTTTTTTTACAAGCCACCTGTAATTTGTTGAAGATTAATCTAAAAACTTATTCACATGTATCTTTTTTTTTTTTCAAAATTAACTTCTCCCAGAGAGAAGTATGCGATGATGTTTGATGAACCAGTACTCCTCCAAGCTGGTTGGTGGTACGTAGCCTGGGCAAGAGTGTCAGGACCTAGCAGTGACTGTGGATCTCATGGACAGGCCTCTATTACTACAGATGATGGGTATATATTTTTTTTTCTATATTTCTTAAATGCAAAAGAAGAGATCTAATATTGCTTGAATAATAATTGAATTATTTCTCTTTCAGTGTTGTATTTCAGTTTAAAAGTTCCAAGAAGTCAAATAATGGTACAGATGTTAATGCAGGGCAGATACCACAGTTACTATACAGGTAATATTTTGACCTCTATTTAAAACAACTTATTGATGTGTATTTTAAACAGAGACCCTGTTTAAGTAACCAGGTATTTCATTAAATTATTACTGGATTAAGCTAAGGAAATCAGTATCTGAAACACGTAGGGGAAACAATGTATTTGAGAAAAGAATTAAATCCATAATACCAATATGATTTTAAAGATCATCTAGTTCCACCCCCCCTGCCACAGGCAGGGACACCCTTCACTTAGACGAGGTTGCCCAAAGTCTCACCCAACCTGGCCTAGAAAACTGCCAGTGATAAGGCTTCCACAACCTTTCTGAGCAGCCTGTTCCAGTACTTCACCATCCTCACAGTGAAAAACTTCTTCCTTATATCTAATTTAAATCTCCCTTCTTCCAGTGTATAGTCATTACCTCTCATGCTATCATTACATGCCTTTGTTAAAAGTCCTTCCTCAGCGTTCCTGTAGGGCCCCTTTAGGTACTGGGAGGCTGTTCTAATGTGTTCTGACACCCTCTGCTCCCCACTCCTCCACCCCAGAGCCTTTCCTCCTCTGGACCTGCTCTAAAAGTTCCATGTCCTCCTTACACTGGGGATCGTGTTATCTCCAGACAAAAATGAACATGTGACCTGTCATACCAGTGAACTAGTATTCTTTGAGGAGTAACACCTCTGGTCTTAAAAATGTAATCTGAAGAAATAGAGTAAATATTTGTTATAAGGCCTAATTACATATCAAGTTAACTGTATCAGTTGTCACAGTTCTGCCAGTTGAACAGAATTAAATATACTTGATTGGTGATCTAGAAGTATTAGGGACTGAAGGAAATTCTGCTGAAATTGAATATTGGATAATTACCTTAAACTTTCCATCCTCTTTTTTTCCACTTGAACAATATAAACAGTGCAATTGTGCAAATTGCAAGTCAGTTCTTAAATTGTTCTTCCAGGCTGCCAACAAGTGATGGCAGTGCATCCAAAGGAAAACAGCAAACCAGTGAACCTGTGCACATCTTAAAGAGATCTTTTGCCAGAACTGTCTCAGTGGTGAGTACTGTCAAGAAATTTGTTGCCTGCAAGTTTGTTCATGTTTAGAAAACAGAAAGACATACATGTGGAAATAACTAATGCTTTTTTGTCTGCTTTACTAAGTAGAAGCATTCTGATATAAGAGCATTGTAATTTTTGTCTTTTCTGAAGATCTCATATACAAACTTAAGCTATTTTTGGTATTGACGTGAGGATCAGAGCCTAGTAATGTATTTGCATATAAGATTTAGTTTACTTTCCATGTGTGAACTACTTAATTTTAGGAGGATGTGAGGTTGAGTTCATACTTGTATTTAATGTGCAAGCCTTATTCCCTGCCAAAAACCTAATACTAGCAAGCTTTTCAGAATTTTGAGGGAATTTTACTATATGCTCTCTTCCATGGTTTTTAAATTACTGTCATTAATTAGCCATTGGTGAGATTTATCTTCTTGGATGCTTTCCAGTATACATTGAGGATCTGATAGCATTTAATTAAAACTTTGATAAGCTGAGGTAAGGAGTTTTAGTAGGCATGATGAACTGTATCTATTAATAGAAAATAGTCTGCAGCTCTTCACATTCAAGGAGGTTAATCAAATTTTGAGAAGTACTGCATTAATTTGAAGCACAGTGTTACCATGCAGAATAAGGCCAGTTCTGTCTTCATGTTTTTGAAGTACAGTTCCTTTGTTTTCTGTTACAAGCAGTAATTATTTAATTTTCAGTTCCATCCTGGTTTATATTTTATATTGCATTACATGTCCTGTCAGTGTTGTAGCCTTATAGTTACATTGAAGTTATTGTCTCCATTCACAGTCCAGTTTTCTTAGCCAGCCTGCTTTCTCTTGTCTATGTATTCTCCATTTGTTCAGTGTTCTCTAATGACCAGGGTGATGATCTTCTGTTCAGGTTTCTTTTAGAATAGTATTATCCACACTATTTGTGGTTTTAGTAGTCATATTATTGACACATTAATAGCTACTCCTATTACATGTTTGCTTAAAAATATTTGCATTAAGCTATGAACTGCTGTGGCTTTTAGTACTTCACATTGTATCTTCCCTCTTCATTTTCTTGCTGTTGTTCCTCACTATGGATCTGAATTGGGATAAGAGGAGAGTTTTGGCATTCTGGCTTAAGGGTTAGGCATTCTGTAACAAACTTGGAACAATCAGCTTGATTATTGCTGGCTGAAGGTATACCTGCAGCTTGAAGATGTTTGATACCGATTACTTGTAGTTTGCCTTCTGAGTTATGAAACTACCAACCACATATAATAATAATAGAAACAAACTTTTGACTTTAAAAGAAGAAAATCTTTTAAATCCTGGAAATGCATAAGTTTCTGTTGAACTTTCAAGTACTGTGATGTAGTTCCCATGATGCTGCAGATGATTACTGCTTTAAAAAAAAGGCAAAGACAGCCCTGATAAATACGTAGTTACGATAAGACTGTATTCTGTAGAAGTAGGTATTACCCTAGTCATATACAAAGAAAGTAAAACTTACTGGGAAGTGTGTATTACATGTGTTAGTTCTTAAATAACTTAGAGACTTCCAGACATATAATATTAACATATGTTATAAATTGCTTTTTGCATGTTGTTACAGTGAGGTGTTCCCCACATTCTCAGTGCTCTCCTATATTCTCAAACAAATAGGATTTGTGTGCTGTACAGTAGATTTGTATAGGTGCAAGTACTCTGCTGAAAATTCAGGGGTTTTTAAACACAAAATCTTGTCTTCTGCTCCTTTCATACCCTGAAATAGGAATGCTTTGAATCTTTATTGAGCATTCTTCACTGGAGCTGGACAACGCTTGTACTGGGAGTTGAAGAACTTCGTGGACTTAAAGGATTCCAATACACTGCTACTCTTCTAGATTTGGAAAGGTTACGTTTTGTGGGTACTTGCTGCCTGAGGTTGCTGAGGGTCTACACTTGTGAAATATATCCAATATCAGGTATTCTTCTTATTCTGCTTGTTATAGTTTCATCTGAGGTTAAACCACAATGCTTCTTTATCAGCACATAATCTACAGGAGATTCAGAATTTGTTCTAAAGTGTTTACGTAGGGTGTGCTATGAAATCGCTTATACAGATGGTTTTGTAGGAGCAATGAAGAGACTTGTCAGAAATGTGGTATTTGCAATTATCTGCATAACCAGCTGTCCAACACTGCCTGTTTACCCTTTAGTTCATGTGTATGTTAACTTCTTGTTTGGTTTGACATTTGAGTGCTTTTGCACTATTTGTATCTTCTTTTTCCCATTTCAATACATAGTAGCTGCGTTGGTGAGCACAATTTAAATTTGAAAGACAGTATGTCTTTTCATGCCTGTAGTTTAACAGTGCTCACACTAAAATGCAGCATATATTATGAAAGAGTGGGATCTAAGTTTGATATTCAGGTTTCTTTGATTTAGTTTAACTCCTTTCACTGTTTTCCTTTTGAAATTAACTTATATGGATGTAAATTCATCACTGTTGCTAAATTCTGGTTATTTTCTTGCCTGTAAAATGTACATTTTAATCTGAGAATGTTTTAATTTCTTGTACATGTAACACTATTTGCTCGAACTTCCAGCTACAGCTAAGGCAGTTGTAGAAGAAACCAGCAAATTAGCAGATTGCATTGGAAAAACAAGGACCTTGCTGAGAAAAATTTTGTCTGAGGGAGTTGATCACTGCATGGTGAAGCTGGACAACGATCCACAAGGATATCTCAGTCAGCCCCTCAGTCTTTTAGAAGCTGTTCTTCAGGAATGCCATAATACATTCACAGCTTGCTTCCATTCGTTTTATCCAACACCAGCTCTCCAGTGGGCATGTCTTTGTGACCTGCTGAATTGTTTGGACCAGGTACATTGAAACGGCACAAGTAAATATTACAACTTAACTTGCCCTTTTGATCAAAGAGAAGCTAAGTGGTATTTAAAATCTCTCCTTTTTTTTGAGTTTATTGTGGTTTGCAACTTGGATTCTCTGGTTACTGTCAGCAGCTGCTTTTTTGGTGTTGAGACCATGCCTTAACGTGTGATTGCTCTTGCTGCACATTGCTTCGGAACACTTCATACTCATGAGTAACACTTGAGTAATTTCTCATTATTAAATGTTACAACAGTGCTCTAAGCCAGGAAAGTACATGAGAAGCTGGCAATATTATTCTGTAAACAGCAACTTTCTTTTAAGTACCCTGCCTATCTCTAATGAACATCACAAATCTAAACGGGCTTGTTGCTTGCATTGGTTGCTCTGAGATATAAGCTATTTCCTCCTTTGAGTGAAAATTCATTCAGCATTTTGATTCAAGGAAGAATCAGTTCTTTAATAATAGCATTCTAATTAAATTGTTTAATTATTATAAGTGCTTTGTCTTCAAAGGGTGCCGTAATTTCAAAACTAATTTTCAGTAGGTTTATTATTCTGAGCCATGTCAACCAACAAATTTTAATTACTTCAGTTTAAAAGCTCTAAATGAATACACAGGAGAGAAGATAATGTGAAATTCACAGGAGAGCTATCAGCACAGGAAGTTCTTTGTGTTATTTATACAATCACTGTAAAACTGGAAAATTCCTTTCAAAAGTGTTTTCCCCCTTGATTACTTTTCAGTGCAGCAGTGCCTTTCAATTGACTTCTTTTTATGTCTTTAGGATATCCAGGAAGCAAACTTCAAAACTTCCAGCAGCCGGCTTCTTGCTGCTGTTATGTCTGCTCTGTGCCACACTTCAGTGAAACTGACCTCTATCTTCCCCATTGCCTATGATGGAGAGGCACTGCTCCGATCCATGGTCAAGCAAGTCAGCACTGAGAATGACTCTGCTCTGGCTCATCGCTTTCCTCTCTTGGTTGCACACATGGAAAAACTTAGCCAGGTTAGGATATATTCTAAAAAACTGAACAACTTGTTTTACTTTGCAACAGGAAACAGTAATGCAAGTTGAAGGTTTACCTTTATAAGGGTGTAGCTGAATTTGCCTGACGGTTTTCTTTCAAAAAGGCTTCCTTTAGAAACTTCTTATTTAATCCAATTTGCATGTTTTGGGCTCAAGTATTCCAGTTATTTCTTGTTTGGAGAATATCAGACCAGAAATTATTCTTTCTTACTTTTGAATACTAAGTTAACAGAAATTTCTCTTGTTTACTACATTCTGCTATAGTTTTTGAGCTTTTTCACATGATCACAAGAATGGTCATGTGGATGGGCTCAGTGATTTGAGGAAAAGTCAACACAGCTTTGGTAATAAGTCCTGTCTGAAACTAGAGTGTATAAAGGAATCAACAAGCAGGTGGAAAAAGGAAGCCCAGTTCATACAGTTCTATCAGAGATTACTAAATTATTTCCTAGCCAAGAGCTCTTGAATGCAGTATTTTTGCAGTTCTATTAGTCCAAAATAGATTTACAGGAATGGAAATGGTAAAGATGATAATCTATGATTTGGGACTAGTAAATAGTATCCTTCACTTTAGAAGATAAGAGGGATAAGATCTTAAGAAGTTGTGAATGATGCATGAAACATAAATAAAAGATAATTTTATAGTCCACCACTACTAAAACTTTTGACCATCCAGAGACCTTAGCTAAAGGTAAGTTCAGAAACTAGCTGCTTATCATACAATATGGAGTTCAGCTGTGGAACATCTCCCTGCAGGCTGTTACTGTGCTGAAAGTTTTCACAGGCTATAGAAAGCACCCACACAAGTTGATTAAGACAGAATTGTCCAGAAGCTATTAAATACAAAGGTAATATTTCTGTCTTGAATACAGCTTGAATAACTGCTAAAGGTAGAAAGAGTTCTGTGCAGGTATCAGTACAGGTTTGCTTGGCGTGATTTTCTTTGCCATCTGCTCACTACTAGGATATTTTGGGGAGACAAAATGGTGAGAAAGACAAATCTTTTGTATTTATCAATAGAGCTCATTTTTTTCCTTCAACTTCAATATGGATAACTGTCTTGAAAAACAGTGGCTGTCACTGCTAGGTAGAAGACACAGTAGGTACCTTAGCTTGTTTTGGTTTGTTGTTTGCTTGGTTTTTTTACAGTTGCCTTTACTAAAGAACAACTTTTACAATCATCCCACTACTGGTTTTATCTTCCCTGTTTGCACAGAAGATTCTTTTTGCTAAAAGAAAAGGCATAAAGTTTCTGCATTTCTTTTTAGACAGTGGAGAAGACAGTGATATGAAGTTCCATAGGTAGCCAGCCATCTGTTGCAGTCCAACATATGATTGTAAATCGTATGGCAAGGAGGGCTCCTTCCTGAGAAGAACATCTATATATCTTCCCAGTGCAGTGAGCAAAGTTGATACTGCCTCATTCTAGAAATTAAGAATATTGATCAGGTTTTTTACAAGGAGTTGACATATGATAGCTTTGAGAATTTGTAATTATTTGTTTTTACCCTCTAGATATTTTTAAGAAGCTACTGACTTTTAATTAACTAGTGTTTATAACACACGAAATGTAACCTGTTAGTTGGGTTGTGGGTTTTTTTTAAAGGAAACAATGTTGTTTAACACTTTTCTTTCTATAATGCAGAGTGAAGAAAACGTTTCAGGGATGACTAGCTTTCGGGAGGTGCTGGAAAAGATGCTGGTCATTGTTGTTTTACCCGTCCGCAACAGCCTTAGGCGAGAAAATGAACTTTTCTCTTCGCATCTGGTTTCTAATACCTGTGGGTTGCTTGCTAGTATTGTGAGTGAGCTTACAGCATCGGCGTTAGGATCTGAGGTAAAGCTGCTGAAAAATTATTCCTAGAAATATTTCAGGACAAGTCTGTGTTATGAATGTGTTATAGGCTGTGACAGCAATTGCATAGGTATGCAGATCTTTCATAGGTCCTAGAGTTCTCAGTAGCTTTCAGATGCTTAACATAATTTAAAAGCTTGTGTACACTGTAATAAGGAAATAATGTTGGCAATCAGCATTTCATTAGGGCTGAAGAAAACTGAATTGTTTAAAAGATGGCTTTTTTTGGGAGCCCTTTTATGCATGTCTACACATTTTCAAAGTGTATTTGTTTGCTCGGTGGAGTCAGTGTCACATTACTGAGCACCTCTGCCTCTGATGTTATTGTGGGTGCCTCATGAGTTCTAGCCCTATCTGCTTTTGATTATCTGTCAGAATTTCTAATGTGTTTTGTTTATGCATTGTGTCTTCCTCCTTTATATGTCAGACACTACTTACACACCTCTTCCTTTATGTATGCAGTGTTACATATGTATTACATTTTAGATATAGTTTACAAGGCTTTATTAGAGGGTTTTTCCAGTTCATTTGTTTTCTATTAAAGAATTGACAGTGATATTGAGTTCAGCTTTGTAAAGTCCTGAGATTCATAATCGCAGGAGTTCCCCTTTTATGACACTGTGATGCTGTTAAATGATAGGAATGAATTTGATTTTGACAGGCATGTGTCACCGCTTAACCTGGCAAGACAGCTAAAACAACCACACAGTTGTTTGCGCTTCCCCACTTGGTGGGATGGGGGAGAGAATCAAAAAGAGGAAAAAACAAAAAAAAATAAAACTTCAGATAATGGCCCAATAGGACAGAAAATTAAGAGAATACTAGTAATGATAGAAGTATATACAAAACAGTGATGCAGAGCACAGTTTCTCATCACCTGAAGTCGATGCTCAGCTAGTTCCTGAGCTGTGCTGCCTCCCAGCTAACCCCCCAGTTACATACATAGCGTGATATCATACAGTATGAAATACCCCTTTGGTAAGTTTGGGTTAGCTGTTGTGTCTGTGTCCCCTCACAGCTTCTTGGGCACCCCTGCCTTCTTGTTGGCAGTAGACTTTCAATTTTTTTTCACTGAAAAAACCTAACTTTTGGTAACACAATGAAAGATATTTCTGCTGGTATGCGAGTTCTGTATCTTCTGATCTTGGCCTTACCAAAAGAAACATGTAACTCTTTTTGAAGCACAGTTAAGCTATCCTTTATGCTAAGCTGTCTCACTAAATCAATTTTTAAATAGTTGAAAAAGTTAGGGATAAGATTCCTAATTATTCCTACTTAATTCATAATTAGCAGAATTTTTTTTCTCTTTACTTTTGAGCCAGGATAGAAAAGAAGCCCCAGTAGTACCACCTATGTAGGTAGTTTTGTTTTATCAGTTGACTGTTACAACTTATGCATTTGAAAATCTGGTAATTTAACTCTCACAACTTTGCTTTATTAAAGTTTTCTAGTGTTTAGCCATTAACTTTTTCTGTTGTTTGTATTTATTCTACAGGTTGATGGACTGAACTCTCTCCATTCTGTCAAATCCACTCCAAACCGATTCACTAAAACAAGTCAGGGAAGAAGCTGGAACACTGGGAATGGATCCCCTGATGCAATATGCTTCTCTGTTGACAAACCTGGTGTGGTTGTTGTAGGATTTTCTGTATATGGTGGAGGGGGAATTCACGAGTATGAGCTGGAAGTACTGGTTGATGATGTGAGTACTGCATTCATAAAAACAGTGAGCAAAAGCAATATCTGAGTTTTTCATGGCTCATTTTACAAAGTAATATTGAAGACTGAGGGGTGACCTTATTAATATTTAGAAATATATAAAGGGCAAGAGTCAGGAGGATGGAGCCAGGCTCTTCTCAGTGATGGCCAGTGACAGGACAAGGGGCAATGGGTGCAAGCCGGAACACAGGAAGTTCCATGTTAATGTAAGGAGAAACTTTTTCAGTGTGAGGGTGGCAGAGCACTGGGACAGGCTGCCCAGAGAGGTTGTGAAGTCTCCTTCTCTGAAGACACTCAAAACCTTCCTGGACACATTCCTGTGTGATTTAGTCTAGGTGATCCTGCTCTGGCAAGGTCGTTGGACTAGATGATCTTTTGAAGTCCTGTCCAACTCCTAATGTTCTGTGTTCTGTCCTAGAGAAGAGAAGGCTGCGGGGGCACCTCATTGCAGCCTTCCAGTACCTGAAGGGAGATTATAAGCAGGAGGGAATTCAACTTTTTAAAAGGATAGACAATTCCTGGACAAGGGGGAATGGATTAAAACTAAAGGAAGGAAGGGTTAGATTGGATATTAGGGGGAAGTTCTTTACGGAGAGAGTGGTGAGGTCCTGGAACAGGCTGCACAGAGTAGTGGATGCCCCGTCCCTGGAAGTGTTCAAGGCCAGGTTGGATAGGGCCTTGGGCAACATTGTGTAGCTCCAGGCCTGATGTTGGTGGCCCTTCTTGTGGCAGGGGGGTTGGAGCTCTATGATCCTTGGAGTCCCTTCCAACCCATGCCATTCTATGATACTCCTACACAGTCTAGGCTACCAGTGAAACATACACTGGGGGTAAGGGGGTTTTTTGTTTGTTTTTGGTGACAATTTTTGTGGTATTACAAGCTCTATACCATACTCAGTAGGGTCCTTATCTTGATTACTGCTTTGAAATCTTACTTATAAATAATATTTGAAATGCGGTGTATGGTGGGCTTTTCACTTCTTGGAGTTAAATGCAAATTAGTACCAGCTATTTCTTTGCAAACTGCAAAAGAAAGTAAGAAACAAAGGAGACATTTTACATGAAAAATTGAAAAGAGGAGTAGCCTACCAGCATGGTCAGGCCATAGCTGTGGATTTTTCATGTGTTGTTAAAGTACTCTCTCTAAAGAAGCATAAAACTTGTATTGTGTGTTCTCGTAGTGAAGACAGACCTCTGCTGTTTCACACCCAGTTTTTCCGTAATTGACCGTTCTGATCTCTTCAGAAGAGCAAGCGTGGGTTGCTGTAGAAAACTAACCTTTCTTAGCAGAAAGGCTTTACTGTTGAGTCTGAAAGGGGTTTTTTTAGCTTTCTTTTCTGTGTAGCACTGTGTGTAACAGTTTATGCAAGAAAATGTAGCTTTCACACTTGCATGTACATGTGTCATGTATTTACATTATAAATATATTAAAATGACTTTTTTCTTTGAATCAGAGTGATCATACTGGAGATTCAACTCATTCTCATAGGTGGACCTCATTAGAGTTAGTTAAAGGAACTTACACCACAGATGATTCTCCCAGTGACATAGCTGAAATCAGACTTGACAAAGTTGTGCCACTGAAGGTAAATGAACTTTTAAAAATAGTTTTAAATAAAATTACTACTTTAGATAACAAAAACTATAAGGATCAACATAATTTATTTTTTTTTGTCTATGCATTTATGAATTGCTTTTGGTAAGGCCAAGATCAGAAGATACTGAATTAAGTGAATTCTTCATGTATTTGTTTTATAAGTTCTCCATTTCACCTTGTAACTGAAAAGTTCGAATCTCAGCAGCAAAAAGAAAGTAAATCTTAATCTATTTTATGCTATTATAAAAATTATAATTGCTTAGTAATTTAAAACATTCTTGAATGACCAGTTTTTTGTGTGCCATTTGGTAGCTGGGCACCTGAACACGCCTTGACTTAGTTGGAAGTAGAGTTTTACTTAGGCCCTGTAGCCTGGGAGCACAGAACAGCTCTGGCATTTGTTGAATGCTGGATCTTTGTCAGTTAATTTGATTGGTAGAGGGCTTTGAAGGTCTTTTATAGTAATACTGACAATAATAGCTTTCATAATAACATGAAGCCTAACTTCTTATGCCTGTTTAAGCCTGTGTCACATGTCTGGCTCTTCCTTTTTCAGGAAAACGTGAAATACGCCGTTCGCCTGAGGAATTACGGGAGCCGGACTGCCAACGGCGACGGAGGAATGACCACAGTGCAGTGTCCAGATGGTGTCACCTTCACATTCAGCACGTGCAGCCTGAGCAGTAACGGCACAAACCAGACACGAGGGCAAATCCCACAGATTCTTTATTACAGGTTGGTCATGATCCATTTCGAAGAAGAAGAATAAAACCGCTGTAATGGTATTATACCGCAAGTAATGGAAGTATATACATCCTGAGGGTGTTTGAGGAAAAGAGCTTCTTGAACAATTTTATGTTCTTCCGGTGTAGTTTCAGACTAAAGTTATTTAGTAAAGAGTTTTCAGGATGCCAGTTGTACCAGGTGGTGTGCAGTCTTCTTTTAGATTTTTTTATTATTAGGCAAATAATTTGATGGTTGGCCTCTCTTACAAAGTCTGTCATGTACTGCTTTGAAGGTGTAATGTGGTAGACAGATAGATACACTACTTCCATCCCCCTTTGATCAAAAGAGGGAGTAGAGGAGAAATAACATTGTATTTGATTTCAGCTAAAAAACAAGGTAAAACTTCAGTAAATGGACACTTAAGTGCATTATAGCAATAAGCTAACATGGTAAAAAAATCCAACACACTGAAGTGCTGTCTTTAGATGTCAACAGTGTCAGGTTTTTGTTCCAACTGATAAAATTAAGAAGCTCTTGAGGGACTTGTAATGGTACAACTAAGAACTGTTAGAGAATAAATTAAGTTTTTGGAAAATTTGCAGACTGCTACTTGTAGTCACAATGTCTGTTGAAGTTTGCCTGGACAACAGAATGTAATGTTACCTGATGAATGACTAGTTATGGACTTACTTTGAGGATTACCATGTTATATAATGACTTGAGATTCTTATTTGTCTTCAGTAAAGGAACAAATAAACATTCAGTCGAGTATTATAGAGCAGAGCACGTAAGATTCACACTTGATTTTGTTTGAAGGATGCTCCAATGCAAATAAGTTTTTGCTTATGCAGATGCCAAGAAAGGCCATAGCAAAAGGAATGTGCTAACACATTCCTGATTAGGGCAGAAATGCTTTGGAAGGATTTGTTGGAACTGTACCCAGTTGGAATTGCACCCACAGTCAGTCACTATAAATTGGAATTTAAAAGGCTTGAGGCTTACAGAAAAGCTGTAATTCTAGGACACATTGGCAAAAAAAAATAATACTTTATTTTAGGAGTGGTTAATTTAAGTCATAGAGAAGGATAGGTATCCTTGTTGTGGACTGAACTGCTCTGGGTAATGCTTCTGAGCATTTGGAGGTGCCAGCCCTGGAACCTTAATGTTCTGGAATGATGTTACAAAGACCAAATATTTCTTGACAAATGTAAAGCCAAAAGAGAATGGGAAATTTTAGTTTACATGTTGACTAAGTCTTTTTGGCTGCCAATGCCAAGGCTGAATCAGTCACTAGCATATTGAGGGTTTCTATTAGTTTATAATTATCATTCAGCATCTCTGAAAAAGCAAATCAAACCAGATCTCTTGCATATCTTACTGAAATAGTTCTGTGCATAATGTTGTTTAGGAGAACCTAATTTGTCATACAGAGCAGTTTTCAAAGAAAAAGCTATTTGTTAAGGGTAAGCCTAGGTTGCATTTCAAACCCCCAAATTAATCTATAGACTAGGGAGAACATTTTTTCCCTATTATGATACTACATAAATATTCATTGCAAGTGTGCAATTTATCCATTGCCATTTACTTATTTCTCTCTTGCATTAAGTATTATTCTATTTTGATCAAGATTGGTGATTGGGCTTCGAAGAGTGTAGGAATTTATATATTCTCCAGTTTGCAAGGCATCTAGTCAAAAAATGTGTCAGAAATATGCTTGCTTGTTTGGTTTTTTTTTGCCAAAAAGTATAAAATGACTGGAAAGGCCTGACTCTGAGGCTTTGCTTCCAAAATATCCTCTGTTTCTTTGTTTCCTTATTGTTTTATCATAATTTATTTTACTTATTCTGTGCTAAAAATCAGTCCCTTTTTTTTTTTTCTTCCCCATATAATTCTGTATCTTGTGAATTTCCTTAATCCACCATCTAGGAGTGAGTATGACGGAGATCTGCAATCACAGCTTTTGAGCAAAGCTAACGAAGAGGATAAGAACTGCAGCAGGGCTCTCTCTGTTGTGAGTGCTGTCGTGCGAGCAGCTAAAGACCTGTTGCACAGGGCTCTCGCTGTAGATGGTAAGGCTTTTTAAAAATTGACTTCCAAACACTTCCTTTTACAACTTCTTTCTTTGATAGCAAGAGGTAGAACCAGAATATCAGTGATCTCCAAATTCTGAGAGTTTTCTTCTGCTTTCTGAAGACTGTTTTTCTAACCTGTCATTACTGTAGGTATCAAACTGTTGAGTAATTTTCTAAGTCGTTGAGTTGCACTTGAGATATCCCAGGTGGATACGTCATACAAATTTGCTCAACAATTTAGCAAATATCATGTTAAAGCTGTTACAGTTCTTCAATTTTGAAAGATATACTGTGATGGGTCAGTTCCAGATTTTATTGCAACCTTTGCACAGTGGTGATAATCGGGGAGACTGGAGAATGTAGTGCATTTATAAGCACTTAAGCATCCTTTTTTGAGAAATGTAGACATAAGCCTTAAAACTGAATGGTTTTAAGCTACCATCTTCAGCCACTCTAATCAAAATGTCCAGAATATTGGTATGTAAACATATAAAAATTGATTTGGAGGACTGAGAGGAACTTCTGCTAGCTTTTATACTATAAAAAATATGAATAGTTTCACAAAATGGCAAAGAATGCAATGGCTTTGTGCTTTAAGAATACATTTTTATCAGAGAGCTGAACTTTGCAGGCTTAGAATTTGACAATGCATAGATAATTATAATAATCTGAAGGGAAATCTAGTTTAGAAACTAGATGTTTACATAAGAACCAAATCAGTAAAACAAGATGGTACGTTTGTTAATAAATGCCTGTGTTGTAATTATCTTTGTTTAGCTGAAGACATTCCAGAACTACTCAGCTCTTCCAGTCTGTTTTCAATGCTGCTTCCCCTCATAATAGCCTACATAGGACCAGTAGCAGCAGCTATTCCCAAGGTATGCTCCTCAATAGAACTTGCTGAAGAAATTTAAGAACGCTGTGCAAAATAAGGTGGTGGGATTTTAAATTTCAATTGAAGGCATTATGAAAAAAATAATGAAGCATAGGGAAAGATGACAGGCTTTAACAGTAGAATAGACAAAAAGTTACAAGGATTTGCATTTATGACTCCCCAATGAATATTTGTGGGGTCAAAAGTTACTTATATTATTTAAGCCCTATTTTTACAATAATATTTTTAGAAATCCAAATCAGTGGTAGTTGCTAGTTACAGTGATTTCTATCAGATTTAGAGATGGTAAGATGTCAGCTGTTATCCTACTTTTCAGTGACAGAGCATTCTTCCATCTGCCTTGTCTGGGTGCTCTTGGAATCTGTTATTAGATTTCTAAATGTCATTAATTCTTAGCTAGGAGGCACTATTGCCTTTTATTGCTTTTTCATGAACCACAAACTCTCTTCTTGCTTTTCTTTAAAGGAGGAGGAAAGGGGACTGACTACTTAAAAGTCTAGCAGAGTTGTTTCATTAAAAATAGTTTCAAATTTTAGTTACATTGTTACTGTGGTGAACTGGAATTTAGAAACAAGTGCTTTGCATTAGAAGTGTTCCTCTCCTTTGAAATGTGGTAAACTTCACTGAGAACACCACAATGCTGAAGACTCTGTGCATCAAAATATATTGAATATTTGAAAAAATAAAGCCCCTGTTATTAATGTTTTGTACAAAACAAAGTGAAACTGGACTATGACTTCAATATGGTACTTGCTTTCTGTCACCTCGTGCTTATTGTTTGTTAGGGAGTTAGGATGAGAGCAGTGCTGATACCACACTCATTGTTTTAGTTGTTACCAAGCAGTCAGGGACTTCTCAGTTGTACATATTTCCCTGCTAATGAGAAGGCAAGGGGTGCCCAGGAAGCTGGGAGGATACACAGCCAGGGCAGGTGGCCCAAACTGGCCGAGGGAGGTATTCCATGGCAATTATGTCATGCTCAGCATAAAGGAGGACCACGTGATTCCAGGACATGCGGTTTTGGGGATAGTCCGACTTCAGGATGGCTCTGAGCTGTACAGCCTGAGCTGTGCAATTCTGTGAGATACTCAATTGTGTATCACCAGTTTTGTATATTTTGCTCTAAAGTCCTGTTACTGTTATATCTCTCTCTGTGCTGTCCCAGTAAACTGTCCTTATCCCAACACATGAGGTTTGGTGGGTTTTTTATTTTCCCTCCCTACCTCCCAATCTCCCCCCATCACCCTCTTAATGAGAGCTGCTGCGTGGTGCTCGGCTCTTGCCTAGGGTGAAACCATGGCAGTTAATGTTACAGCTTTTTATTATTAGAGGAGATGTTTTAGTGAGGGTTATCTCACAGTTGTGTGCAGATATTTGTTTCGGTTTCAGCAAGCCTCAAAGAGGAGTATTTGAGGTTAATGTAGGGGTACTTTTTTTTGGATGGCTGAGCAAACTGGGGTAGTGATGTTCTGAGAACCGAACCAACCATTGTAGAGAAATGTAAGTGTGTGAGTGTGGTTTTCACCCAGTCATACATAACACTTAATTGTGTGTGGTGTTATGTTACAGGTTGCTGTTGAGGTCTTTGGCCTGGTGCAACAGCTACTTCCTTCTGTGGCGGTTCTGAATCAGAAATATGCCCCTCCAGCTTTTAACCCAAATCAGTCTACAGACAGCACTACCGGAAACCAGCCGGAGCAAGGGCTTTCAGCTTGTACTACCTCCAATCACTATGCTGTCGTAGAAAGTGAGCATCCCTATAAACCTGCCTGTGTTACCCACTACAAGGTAGGCACCATTTCTAAGTGCACATTCAATTGTTTAGAAGCTTCTGACCCGTGGGTTTTGTTTCATCAACACTTAACTACCCTCTGAAAAATTGTTGCCATGGATGATGATTCATATTGTCTAATATAGGAGACAGTTTCCTGTACTATTTCTGTACTGCTTGCTGGAGAAACCCATTTGTCCAGTATGTGTAGTGGAAAGTATAGTTGAAACTAGTGGTGTTTTAACCCCTTAATGCAGTTATCTACTCTGAGTCCTAAAATCTACTCAGTCTTACATTTCCCCACTGTCACACATAATGTCTTTGCTCAAAATACACTGATTGTAGAAGCTGGAAGTCTCTTTGCTGTGACTGAAGAGGTCCTCTGCAGAATTATTGAAAACAATGCCAAATGGTATCATAAGTGCAAATACTTAATCTGAACATAAGTTCTAATATATTATTTTAAATCAGTAAGTTTTAAAGCACTTCAGGTGTATCTGAATTTCAAAGAATGTTAGTTAATGCTAATCTAAAGCATATCAAAATAGCTGTACAGAATTAAATTATTTAATCCCTTTCAGAGCCTAAAGAGATAAAACCAAATGGAAGTGAAGAAATAAATGTAAAAAAAGCCCAAAACAACAAAGAAAACCACTAAAAGGCTATTATTTTGTTTTAGGTGACTTTTCCTGAATGTGTCAGGTGGATAACAATAGAGTTTGACACTCAGTGTGGCACTGCTCAATCAGAGGATGTTCTTCGTTTACTAATTCCTGTCAGAATTGCACAGAGCCTGGGATTTGGACCAAAGCATGCTTCTGTTCATGAAAACCTTAACTCATGGATAGAACTGAAAAAATTCTCTGGTTCTTCAGGATGGCCTACCATGGTATTAGTATTGCCAGGTAATAAATAGATCCTGTAGTAATTTATTGTAATATGAATTATAATAATAAAATAATAGATTTATATATAATAATTAAAGTTTAGTTTTTCTGCAAAATTATCTTTGAAGGTGAAGTGATAAGTCTTCATCCAAGCTGATTAGTGTTCATTTTGAGCTGTTGATTGTACATCAGTTAATATTAAGTTTCCTGTTCGAAGTGTTGATTGGCAAGTTATTCATGGGTTTACTTCCCATGTTACATATAGATCTTGGGTTTCATATAGGCTCATGTAGAAGTAGTATACAAAAGGAGGAGAAATAGTAAAATATTAATTTACTTTATATATCTATTTACTTCCTATTAGGAAATGAAGCTCTTTTTTCTCTGGAGACTGCATCAGACTATGTGAAAGATGAAAAGGCTTGTTTTTATGGCTTCAAATGTTATGCAATTGGATATGAATTTAGTCCAGGATCAGATGAGGTAAGGAAAAAAGTTTAAATGGCTACAATTGCTGCCCTTAATAATTCTCTCTTATAAGGCTTTTTAAAAAAATAAATAAATTGTAATTCTGCTTCTGACAAAATATTTAAAAATTAATTTCATATACATCTCTAACATTTTTTGGTTACTGAAATTATTTGGAATTCTTTGATCAGTGTTATTGGAACTGCTTTTATTTTATAACTGCGATAGTCTGTAAATGCAAAACATGATGTTGTATAGTCTGTCAGTGGGAAATGAAATTTCCTAAAATTCTGACCTAGTCTTCCATCTGAAATCCAAAAGATCAGAGATTTCAGATACAGACTGATTACTGTCACAGCGTTCACACATACCAGACCTCCCAGGCTCCTTGGAAATGCTGTGCTCACTTAGGCTGCCTAAGCCTTAACTTTTTCCACAGTTCTCACCTCATCTTTCTTAGAAAGACATGGATTGCTTCCAGCAGTTTTTATTGCAAATGGAAGTCAAAATTTTTTCACATCCAGTGCTTTACTTTAGCTTATTTTATGAGATTACTAAAAACATTTAATATGTTTTATAACAATTCCAGAAAAATACCCTTCCTGTTCCTTGGGATTCTTTGAGCCTATGCTTTACGTCATCTTGCTAACACTAAACCCTTGTAGAAGATGTACATCTTACTGCTGGATTCTCCTCAAGCTAAATCATGTCTTGACATTTTCAAAGCATGAGATTCTTTAGAGTTCTGAACATACCAGATAAGAAAACAGACCTTAAGATTAACTTGCAGCCTATCTGATTTATAAACCCTATAGATAGTTTAACTAGTCTGAGAATAATAATTTTTGCTTAAGCAGAGAGATGCAGATTAATATACATAAATTTTTAAAAGCATTTACAAAGATATTTGATGGCATGTTTTTAATGCTGAGTGCTAAAATGTGCTAAGTGATGAAACATATAATGCAAATTTCTCTTTCTTTTGGGAACAATTGTCAACACAATTTTGTGATGACAATTTTCTGAAGTAGTACCGCTGGTAGGAAAAAGCAACATGTGTTTTGATGACTGCTGTGTTTCCTTTACTTTAAGGAGAGAAGTGTCACTAGGACCTAATCCAAGTCAGTGGGATTAACTCTTACATATCACAGAATCACAGAGTTGTAGGGGTTGCCAAAGCAGCTCCCTAGCTCATACTGCACAGGTCGGCGTCCCAACGGGTCTTGAATATCTCCAGGGAAGGAGACTCCACCACCTCCCCGGGCAGCCTGTCCCAGGGCTCTGTCACCCTCACTGGGAAAAAGTTCCTCCGCATGTTGGTGCAGAACTTCCTGTGCTCCAATTTGCATCCATTGCCCCTTGTCCTGTCTCCACTGACCAAAGAAAAGGGGCTGGCCAATTCCCCCTTCATCCCATACTTAAGATAATTATAAACATTGATTAGGTCCCCCCTCAGTCTTCTTTTCTGTAGGCTGAACAGCCCCAGCTCTCTCAGCCTTTCCTCATAGGATAGATGTTCCAGGCCCTTAATCATCTTTATAGCCCTACTCTGGACTCTCTCCAGGAGATCCCTGTCCTTTTTATACCAGGGAGCCCAGAACTGGACACAATACTCCAGGTGGGGCCTGACCAGGGCAGAGTAGAGGGGGAGGATCACCTCCTTAGACCTGCTGGCCACAGTCTTCCTGATGCATCCCAGGATTCCATTGGCTCTCTTAGCCACCAGGGCACCTCTGCTGGCTCATGGCCAACCTGTTCGTCAACCAGGACCCCCTGGTCCTTCTCCACAGAGCTCTTCTCCAGCAGGTCATCCCCCAGCCTGTCCTGATTCCAGCAGTTGTCCCTCCCCAGGTGCAAGACTTTACACTTGCTTTTGTTGAACTTCATCCGGTTTCTCCTTGCCCAGCTCTCCAGCCTGTCCAGGTCTGGCTGGATCCAATTCTCTCTCTTAAAAGAGAGGCTTCTGGCACTGTTACCTAACTGTATTGTGTCCAGTGACACTGATTATTAGGGAAGTCTCTGCAAAAACTGAAATATGTCATTGAGTGTGAGCTAATGCACTAAGGAATCAGGTGTAGATGCACTGTTAAAGGTTGTTTTAAACCTAGTATTTTTAAAAACAAATTGTAGGGTTGTGCTTTGAATGAAAGGGAAGAGTTTTATTGGTCATTACTAAATCTACAAAACATATGCAAAAATTGCCTTTTGTATTAAGGGTATTGAGATGCCAAGGAACTGTCAGGGGGGTTGACCCACATTTCACCTCTTTACTTCCTTGCTATTTCAGAACCTGCTGGTGTGAGTCCTAAAGGTGCTGTTTATCAAGGGTTTAGTTTAAAATGTTTTTTGGTGTTTTTTCAGTCTGGTTTGGATTCTGAGAATACAAGGCAAGTCTAGGAATACTGATTTTTAATACTGTTTTCAAAAGGATTTTTAATGTATTTTATGTATTGCCAGTTCCTGTAAGTCTGCCTAAAAAAAAAAAAGCATCATATGGAAGTTTCTCATCTCTTCCCCTGTTTTTTGGTGTTGGGGGTTTTTTTAAATAATGTGCATGGTCTGATCTTTTCTTGCAAACAAGAGGTGAAAGATGCTGACAGAGAGGCTTTCATGTGTTTTCAGTGACAAGTCTGGAGATGGGGGTTTGGGGAGGGAAGTCTTCCCCATAACAGCAGCATCAAATAACTTCCCAGGGAAATAAGTGGGGGAAAGTGTCAAGGGAGTTGCCCAGGATTTATAATGGAGAAAGTTAAATAATGGCATCTTTTTCCCATCCTCTACATCTAGAGAAAGGGAAGAGGGGAAAAAAGTTACGAATGAGATGTGAACATGAGCTTGTTTGGTAATGTATATCCATGCAGCTTAGAAGGAGCATTGCTTTGCGGTCTGAATGTGTATTGGTAGGGTGGTCTCTTATTTTGCTGTTGTTGTTAGGAAGTTCCCTTTCTCTTTAACATTAGATGCAGTTACCTCTAGAATGTCATTGAGGAAGTCAAACTGGTACACCCAAATAATATTTCGTTAGGGTAAAATAGTGTCAGGGAAACGCATTCCTTGTCCTATTCTCTGAAATACTTTTTGGCTCAAAAATTTGTTTCAATTTGAAGGGTATTATTCAGCTGGAGAAAGAATTGGCCAATTTAGGAGGATCTTGTGCAGCAGCTTTGATGAAGAAAGATCTAGCACTTCCTATTGGTAAGTCCCACTCAAAGAACATACTTTGTCATCACTGTTCCAGGTTTTCTTGATATTACCTCTAAGTCTTAATGCTGCTTTTAGTTAGTAATGATCATACTGAATTGATTCATAAAAGTGAACTAATAGAGATAATTAAGTGGTGTTGTTTTCTGCTTACACTGTTCATGTGTGTATGGGGAGGAGAGAAACCTCGTCACTTAAATCTGAACCAACTCACCCCATCCACAGTGGGTGATGATATCAGTGTACAAGCTATGTCCTACAGTTTCCTCGTGGTACTTCACAAATGTGCAGGTATCTTATTTGTTTCTCTTGCACTATTTTTCCTCCCTGCACTCCACACCTTTCTGAATGAAAAATACCTGCTGCATTGAATTGCAAAATGTAAAATTATTTGTTTAAACTTGAAAGTGACTGTTGCATCTTTAGATGTTAGTTGAAAATATTTCAGGTATAGATTTGTTTTGGGGTGCTCTTACAATTACAAAAAAAGCCTTTTACAGCAGATGCAGCAAATAAAAGTTTACAGTTACCCAAATGCAGTTAAAAATGCAAGGAAAAGTACAAGTTCATAGAAGTTCATGGATACAGAGATTGAATTAGAACTTCATAGTGATACACCCATATTCTGTGTAATAGCATTTCTCCTAATTATCATTAGTGTATAGGAAAAATAGGCTCATCATCTATAATAGGATATCTTTTTGATCATTTTACTTTATAATTGTAAAGGGCAGCCTGATTTGAATTTTTAGCACAGTATTTTGCTTGTGATTTTGAATGTGCAAATGTCTTTATAATTAGGCACCTGAATTGCACTGATAGATCTGTATTTCTCTCTCAAAAGTACAGGCAATTCTATAGTTTAAGTAGTTACCTCTCCTCTTACCCTCCAAACAGCCACATTAGCTCTTTAGTTTTATTCACTTCCCTGGCACCTGTTTATCCTGCTGTTCCATGGGGGGATGGGGAGAGAAAGCTAAAATTGACATTGTTCTAACGTAATTTCCCAGGTCTTTAAATACTTCACACTTCTCTATAAAGCAGTTTTTTGTTTTGTTCTGATTTTTAAAGTCTAAACCAAGAAGGGAAAGTTGGTGGTACTTAGACTGGACTTATTACATGTTTCCAGATAGAAATTTGAAATAAAACATGTAATTAAGTTACCTATGCTGTGCCAATCGCCTATGAAAGTGGTTATGGATGATGTGCAGGAGAGCAGGGTTAGGTGCATTGTCTGTGAAGACTTTCCTCATTACTGACGTAAATGCAAGTGATTCATCTGACCTTTTACCCAACACCAACTGAAGGACTTCTGCCAAGTCCATTAATGTTGCTGATAATACTACAGAGCTAATGAGGAGCAGGAGTCATACCTGTAAAAGACCACTGGACCCTGGGAATAAAGGAGAATGACGAGCTATAGGCACAGGGGTCGTGTCTGCAGATATAAACCACTGTGTGGCCTTTTTAAGGCAGTTTTCAGTTGTCTGTAATTTTGCTGTAAGTGTTCTGCTTGGTGTCTCAGAGAAACACTGTGGCAAGAAAAGAGGTAAAATGTGGGGTTTTTTCTAGAACAGTGTTTAAATGACTTAGTATCAAATTACTTTTCCTTTTTCTGCGTTCTAGATTACTTCTGTTTGCTGCAAGTGAAATGTCTTAAAAATACTGTATTGCTGTCATTGCTCATGAGCAGAGCAGTATCTTATTTGTGCCCTTTAAGAAAAACCTATGTAACCATATAAAAGACCATCTTGTAATGTATATACACAAGAAGGTCCCTTTTGTTAGATTTTTTGGGCTTTTTTTAAGAATTTCTACAGTTTTACCTTTGTTCCATGTGTGGATGTATACAGGCTAAGGAAAGTAACCTAAGAAAAAGGCTGACTCAAGCAGGAATTGGCAATTAACTTAAAATGCCTGAACTTTGCCATTTAGAGATTAGGTATCTAGATATAAGCCTGTAGCTCTAACCTTCTTTAGGAGTTAATGCAGACATCTTTAGAGTATGGTTCATACTGTCTTAAGATGAAGATGTAAGAAAAATGAAATTAATCATCCAAAGGAGGAGCCTGTTTGCCTCCATTTGCTATAAAGATATCTTAGAATACCTAAATCTGAGCTCTTCTCTGCTCAGAAGTGGTGAGTAAATCCTGCTGCGTTTGACAGATACTCTGTAGGCCTCTGGATCCGAGTAAGTGCTCTTACAGCCTGGTGGTTTTAGTGAAGACAGTAAGAAGCTTCATGAATGTGGCAGAATTTGAAGAAAAGGAAATAAGAAACACATGGTTGAAAATTCTCACCAGATACATTAAGGAAGGTTAAAACATACCCCCTGCTGATGAGCAACAATGGTGAACTGGTGACAATAGAGGAGGAAATAGCTGAAGTTCTCAACAGTTATTTTGCCTCAGTCTTCAGGGGCAGCCTCTATTCTCACCATTCTCAAGTCAGTGGCCTGCAAAATGGGGACCAGGAAGACAGAATCTCTCCCACTGGAAGTGAAGACAAGGTTTGTGATCATCTGAGGAACCTGAAGGCGCACAAGTCGATGGGACCTGATGTGATGCACCCCAGAGTCCTGAAGGAGTAGGCTGATGTAGTTGCCCAGCCACTCTCCATGTGTTTGAGAAATCATGTCAGTCAGGTGTTGTCCCTAGTGACTGGAAGAGAGGAAACATCACAGCCCTTTTTAACAAGGGTAGGAAGGAGGACCCTGGGAACTACCAACCTGTCAGCCTCACCTCTGTGCCTGGGAAGATCATGGAACAGATTCTCCTAGAAGCTATGCTGAGGCACATGGAGAACAGGGAAGTGATTTGAGCCAGCCAGCATGGCTTTACTAGGGCCAAGTCCTGCCTGACCAAACTCGTGGCTTTCTACAATGGAGTGACTGCATCAGTAGACAAGGGAAGAGCTACAGATGTAATCTACCTGGATTTCTGCAAGGCCTGTCACACAGTCCCCCACAACATCCTTCTCTTTAAGTTGGAGGCACATGGATTTGATGGGTGCACTGTTCAGTGGATAAGGAATTGGCTGGATGGTCACATCCAGAGGGTGGTAGTCTATGGCTCCAAGTCCAGAAGGAAGCTGGGGAAGAACAGTTCACAAGGGCAGGCAGCAATAGGACGAGGGGTAATGTTTTTTTAAACTAGAAAAGGGTAGATTTTGGTTGGATATTAGGAAAAACTTCTTCAATATGGGAGTGGTAGGTCACTGGAACTGGTCACTCAGAGAGGTAGTCTAGGCCCCATCCCTGTAGATACTCAAGGGTCAGGCTTGATGGGGCTTGGAGCAACCTGATCTAGTGAAGATGTCCCTGCTTACTGCAGGGGGGTTGGACTAGATGGCCTTTAAAAGTCCCTTCGAACCTTCTGTGATTCTATCATTTGTGGAAGAGACCATCGTAGGAGTTAAAAAATCCCACCAAACCCAACCACAACCAACCAAAGAAACCCCAAAACTTGTCTGGAAACTTTCTGTCAAGGAAAATAGGATGATTTAACTCACTTCAAATCAGAGTTACTAGTTGTTACTGGCATCCTTGTAGGACCATTCCATCTTCAGCTTAAATTGCTGATTTATCTTGGTTTGTTGATGTTAAAGAGGTTGTCCTTCACAAAGACCTTGCTTTTTAATAATTGTATTGGTGTTATTCTGTATTCAAGTAACTAAATACTTAATTGAATATTTCTCTAGCACCATTAAGGGGAAACGTGTTTGAAAGGACACCAAACAGGCTTTAGTCTTTTTTGCTCCAAAGGAAGATGGACCAGACAATGATTACTTCATGTATTAAGATAACTTTTATATTTGAAATAGGAAAACACTATTTGAGTTGCCATGTTCAGAAGGTCATGCTTCCTCCTCATCAGTTCTCCAAGACTCAAATTTAAGACACTTCTTCCCAAGAGGCTGATCTGGTCTGTGACCTAGCCCTAACTTAAACAGCAATGTGGAAATGAATGGTGTGTTTAACACTGTTAATTAGTTGTTTCAACTTTGCTAGGAGTTACTTCTGAGAGCGGAGTTTTTATATGTATTAATTTCTTTGAATTTTAAAAATGCCTCAGGACTTCATTCTTCAGCTTTCTCTTGCTTGCTTCTTACTAGTAGAGTTGCCTGACATCTTTTTGAGAAAGAGTAGAAATATGGTAATCATTACTTGTTTTACTTTTCTCTTAAAAGACTGTGTTTGGCAATTCTAGTCACCTGAGAATCAGACTTCTGAGTTGCATTTAAAAGACAGAAATATTGTATAATGAAAAGTATTTGAGTTATGTTTTAGGAGGAATGTTAATTTACAAAGTTGTACAGAGTTTATCAGCTTTTAAAACACTGGTATTAGGGTAAGTTCTTAAAAGGGTGCAGCTGGTGCATACTCATAGATACTGCTTCCCAGAAACTATTTTGACCTCCCAAAATCTTTTCCTGGAAGAATCTAGTCCCATCTAAAGATTTGCCATACATACTGTCTTGGAGCTAAGATGACAAGTACCCAGCTTTTGTTTTGTGTTATGTATATTGTTTATTTGCTTGTGCACTCAACCACACAGTACTGCATGCTTGCTCTGTTATGTGAAAATATTAATCTTTCAATTGCTGGTTAAAAAATGTTACACATCATCTTGCAAACTTAAATTCTGTAGTAGAAAAGGCTTTACTAACCAGAATTGGATTATTGAATTTTGCATTTCACCATACATAGATAAATGGCAACATTATGAAACTAAGTTTATTTTTTGTTGTGAAAATAAGTTCTGTTTTTATAGCAGGTAATGAATTTGAGGAAGATCTGGAGATTCTTGAAGAGGCTGCTTTACAGGTATACCAATGCCTTTGGGTTTTTTTTGTCACTGCAATGTACTTTGGCACATAATTGCATTGAAACTTTTGGACTGCTATGGAAAAAAAATCACAAGGAAGATTTTTGTAATAGGAAAAGATCTGTTGTCTTATGAAACAGTTTAACTCCTACAGAACTTTAGTGTTTACACCAAATCTTTTAAAAAATAAATATCTGCTTAAGAAAAAAATATATAAAATCCCACAGAAGAAACCAGACATGTTTCAAAATATGTAGGTGTCTGGCTTAGCTTTTAGGACTTAACAAGATGTTACCAAAATAAATGCTGCACATGTTTTTATAGTTTCAGAAATAAAATTGCTTTTTCAATTGAACAATAACGAACAATGTGATTCCAGTTGTTCTGGATTGATGAGAGATTTTATTTGTTGTGATGGAAGCTGATGCTGGTCAGTAGCTCCTTAATTACAGCCCCTAGCTGATGATGCTCAGTGAAAAAGGAGTTTCCCATTCTGTTTCTTTTACAATTATCTTCAGGGCAACTGTTTTGAAATTCAGTTGTCACAGTACTTGCTGAAAAAACACAAGTGCTCCAGTGTGACACCATTGCTTAGGCATTAGATGACAGAGCAGTAAACAGAAACTGCCTAGGAGGAACCAGATGTTCCTTGAAAGAAATGTGTTGTGGTTTGGGTTTTTTTTTAAGAAGTCTGTTCTTGGATCCACTGTGCTGTAATTCAAAACATGAGCCAAGAGTGTGTGTGCAACTAATAGATTCATTTTTGCTTGTAGTCCCGTGTGTTAAATGTTTTATGCATCATTCAGACTTCCTTCCTTTCTGGCAAAGAGGAGATTTATTTTACTTTGTCTCACCCAAAAATATCTAAGACATGTACCTTTCTATAAGTTCTATCTCTAGTCTCTTACTCTGTTTTGGAACATGCATAGTGGTGACATTTTCAGATCTGTCTTCCTTCTTTTCCTGGTCACAATTGAGTAGTTTTAGATACTCTCAGTGTGGCAGTTTGTGTTACCTTATTCTTTCTTCCAGAAATTCTCTCAACTCAAGCTCATTGAATGTCATTTGACTTGCTGTTTCTGTAGACTGAAATTTATTTTGAACTTTCATCAGAGTAAAGTTTATCCACTCTTCTACATGAATGGTTTTCTGTGCCAGGTGTGTCATATTATGGGACAGTGTCTACACGTAAGATACTGAAAACCTGTTTTCTCTCTATCCTTTCATCCTCACCCCAAACCTCACAAAAAAAAAGGTGTGCAAATCTCATGCTGGCATTCTTGGGAAAGGCTTGGCACTATCTCACTCACCAACCATTTTGGAAGCTCTTGAGGGAAATCTTCCACTACAGGTACAAAGCAATGAGCAGTCATTTCTGGAGGATTTCATTGCTTGTGTACCAGGATCAAGTGGTGGACGACTTGCAAGGTAAAGTGTTTGTGTGTTCTGCATGAATAAAGTCATTGCTTTATAGTTGTAATCTCTTTAAGTTTTGCAGTGAAATATAAAAATCTTAGTTATATGTTAAATTTCAAAACCTGTGTACTGTTGCTTGTTGTACAACTAACTATAGAACTTAAAAAGTAATGTCAAATAGTTCAGAAAAACTATTTGTATTTATTAATATACTGGGTTAAAACATTTAAGTATTCAAACCATCCTTTCTTAGATGGAAGTCATGTTTGACAGAGTAAAGAGTTTTATCTTTGGGGGCTTGTATGAGATATTAATGTGGTTTGTCTTTGCTGTAGGTGGCTTCAGCCAGATTCATATGCTGATCCTCAGAAAACATCATTGCTTTTGAATAAGGATGACATTCGATGTGGTTGGCCAACTGTTATTACAGTACAAACAAAAGACCAGTATGGGGATGTTGTTCACGTTCCTAATATGAAGGTAATTATGGTTGTTCTTATACTTAATAATGCCTTCTTCTAGCATTTGTTGTGTATATTCCACAGAATCATCCTGTATGGGGCAGAAAGTGGCATTTGTAAATTCAGTGCATTCAGACTTTCTTACCTCTAAATCCAGAAAATTAACCCAAGTTCTGTATCACACCAACACCGTTTCTTGCAAGTTACAGCTTGTCTGTAATAAGTTACATGTGTTGCTTGTGGAAATAATCTGTTGTAGATGATGTTTGTTGGTAGTTATGTGTAACGTGACAAGAATCTATTTTTTTTAACTTGTAAGCCAGGAAAGAAGTTTATAAGTGTTAAACTGAATAAAGTTGGGGGGGAGAGGAGAATCAGAAGCACTTCGATGGACCATTTTATAGTCACTTTATTTTAAACACGTTCTCTTTTTCTGTTTCTAATACTTGGAAGTTCTTTAGTCTTTGGGTTTAGTTTTTCTTGGTGTGCTGGAAATGAAGTATTCATGACAGCCTCTGGTAAAATTGGAAAACCCTTGCACACTTTGGAGTAAAACCAATGGAGTATGCATATAAATTGGCTGCTTGATTGGAAGTAGCAAAGCATAGAAACAAAAATAGAACACAAAATGATTTTCATATTGTTTTAATAAAGTTAGATTCATCAGTGTTTTAAAGCCCACTATTGCCCTGACGTAGTAAAAATATTTTCAAGACCTGCTTTTGTTCAAACCCAAAAGTAAGTGAAATACCTTATAGGAAGAACTGTCAAAAGAACTCTCAAATCTGTTCTTTCTGTAGGATGTAATAGAGTATACAGCTCCCTGAAAATAACTCTTAGTAATGAACTGTTAGTCTACAACAGTAACAGTTACAAACACAGCTAGACTGCAGTTTAAATGTCTGGCTACTCAAATGTGCAACCAAGCAGAAAATGCAAAGTAGTGGTTTTACTTTATCAATCAGGAAAAGGACATGTCAAAATATACACATCAAAGTTGTTGCTGGATTTCTTGTTTTAACAACTTTTTTTCATGAAAATGTATCAAAGTAACAAGTCTTAGTTCAATTTAATCATTCTGTGGCACTCAATGAGTGTAAAATGTGTGGATGTACCTTCCGTTAAATTAAAATAGCAGTAACTGAATGCATTTTATTGCAGGTTTAGAAGGAATAGTGAGTAAATTTACTTTCCAGGTAATCTGTTCTTCCTTGGAAAATGAAATACAGCTGACTGTTACCTGCACTAATGGAGGTCTGTGGTATCTCTGGGGAAAAAGTCAGATAAAATACCTTAAAAATGTATGCTCTAGTAGGATGGCAGAGCTAGCCAAGATCCAGTCTGGCCACTCCTGATCCAGATCTAGCAGGCCCTGATGACTTGCTCTGAAACGTGTGCTCTCATTTGGAAGGCTCTGTTCCCTTCTTCGTAGCACTTCCTGTTGTCAGAAAACTTAGCTAGGCATTCCAGACTACATGCTGCTTCCCAGGGAGTTCTCTGGGACTGGCAGTACTGACACTGGCCTGGACTACTTTGTCACTGTACCTTATCAGATCTAAAAGAATGTGTGTATGGTTTTTTTTTCTCCCTAAAATCATCTTTGATGTTCCATGTTTTATTGCAGGTAGAAGTCAAAGCTATTCCAGTTTCTCAGAAAAAAACATCTTTGCAACAAGAGCAAGTTAAAAAGGTGCAACGGATACCGGGGAGTCCTGCAACAGCTGCTTCCCCCAGCAGTGATATGACCTTTGGAGGGCTTTCTTCACCAAAACTTGATTCTTCTTATGAGCCAATGATTGTAAAAGAAGCTCGATATATTGCTATTACAATGATGAAGGTAAATTGTTGCCATTTTAGCAATATAACTATGTGACTCAGTGGTTATAGTGTGTAAAGGTATGCAAAGGAAAAGATCCACTTAAAGTCATCTTAGTAGATAATAACAGTACAAATGTTTGCAAAGATAAAAGTAAATAAGTAAAAGACAGAAACTAAGGTAAAAGAGAAAAAGTCTCTCTACTTGTTGAGACATGCTTGGCTTCTAGGTTTAAGACCTCTTTGGCAATCTTCCAGAGGTTCCTTTCAGATTAAGTCTTTTCTATCCAAAACTTTCTTTTTTTTATGTTCTGAAGAGAGCTGATACTTAGCTGCTTAAATTAAGGACTGATGGAAATTTTGGGAAATGCAGGTGTCACTTGCTGTTCTTGATTAGCTCGTTAACAACTGTACTGATTCAAGAAGGTGTAAGAAATTTTTGTCTGCTTCCCTCTCTGCATTTCTGAGCACACATACTTCAGTGTCAAATGCAGATGTCTCCTTGCCTTTTTTTTAATACCTGCATGTTGTGTCAGTACTTGATAGAAGGATCCAAATAAGATTAGAAACTGTAACTCCTCACCTCGTGACAATGGATTGGCATGTTTGGGAGACTGATACAGAAAACCACATCTTGTAGAGACCCAAAATAACTGATCTGGGTGTATGTTGGAATGTTCTTATCCCATCCCTCTTCTCCTTGTCGTTTTTGATTTTACATGGGAATCTGATAACTCAGCAACCACTGCAGCCCAGAGATAATATGGTGGAGATACTTAGTGCTGTTCTGGGATGACCGTTGTCTGCTTACAGAGCTTTTCAGTGTAGTCATTTCACAAGAAACTGTGAAAGTAAAACCACTTTTTCTAGTGGGACTCAGTAGAAATCTCACCTCCATGTAGAGGGAGTTTCATGTTCACTTTGAGAAGGAGAGGATCCAAAGCTCTACTGGTAAATAAATCCCCTGGGCTGGTTTGCAGGTTTTGACCCAGAGCACATTTGCTTTCTTAACTTGATCTTCAACGCACTGTCTTCTCACCTCAAAACTACTGTGTCCTGCCCATCCTTAGATTTCCTCAAGCCAAGCACCAGTCAGCCCTATGCACAGTGGTAAGAGAGGCAGCGTTTGGGCTGTTGGTGGCAGTGGCCTGGGTTGTTGGATATTCTGGACCTTGTTTTTTGTTGCCATTTCCCTCCTCTTCCAGTAGCTGTTTTTAAGGCTTCTGTGGCCTGGTGGAACAGCACGTTCGCAACTGTTTGAATCTTGTGCTGTTGGCAGTGTACACTTACTGACAGGTCATGAGATAGTAGATGTACTTTCAGGCAATTTATCCCCTTTTCTGCCAGCCTAACAGAGCTGGGCAGAGTTTCAAGTGGATCCTTTATTGAATCTAGGGATGTCTGACTCCCATAGGCAAATAGTGTTCACTGGCTGCTTTGGGAAGCTTTAGGGATATGCTGCAGAAAGCATTGGAGAAGTCAAAGTTCTTCATGTTGGAGGGCAGAGCCCAGATTGTCATGGAAGGCAACGGTTTGCCTTGCTTTAACTGTCTCTGATTTTTCTCTGCTGGGAGAACAGTGAAATCTAGCCTTTATACATATTTTATGCTTTCTGAGTGGCATATGGCTGCTTCCCTCTGTTTAAGACATGTTCTCTAAATTTCACTTAAACTATTTAATGATCTGATGGCATTCCCCGAAATATTCACTGCATCCATGCTCAGAACAGATGTATGCATTCTATATTTCAGTGTACAGTGATTACTGAAAAACTTTAGTTTATCGTGATTTGTTGTATTTCTAAGGTAGTGGTTTCACAACAGTTCAGGCTTATCTAGCCCATCCATCTTCCAGAAAGCATGGTCCCAGGTTAGGCTAGGGAATTAAACTGGCATGAACTGTTTAATTTTGTATTTTTAAGGTCCTTTTTTTACTGGCTTGGTGTAGCCTTGGTTTACATACTGGCATTCTTATGGAAGGATATAGAGGAGACCAAGTCTGGCTCTTGGACTTGCACAGGGAAAGGATATGGGACAGTGGACACTATTGATGAAAAAGGAAATCCCAGTTACGTGTTAGGAGGGAAAAAACTTGCAATGAGAGTTGTCAAACAGTAGAACAAGCTGCTCAGAGGTTGTGGAATCTGTCCTTTGGGATGCTCAACACTCGTCTGGATACCCCCCAGAACAAGCTGACCTAATTGGAAGTTTGAATGTAATTTTCTCTACTTTGAGCTGGGGGGGGAGGGGGGGTGAACTCTCTTAGCTCTGGAGGTCTCTTAAAACATAAATTGTATGCAAAGTTATGAGAGCAATATGGTGATATCATGGCAGCACAAACACAGGTTGACTTAAATCATCATGGTGCCGTACCCCGTAGATACAGAGTGGATATTTGTGCCTACAAGGAAATCGAAATCTAACTTATTAAAGTAATTCATGGGATTTTTCTGCAGATGAGATCAGAAGACATTCAATTACTTGTCTGTACAAAGCAATAATTTTGTTAACTATAAGTATCTTTATTATCTAAATAATGGCAACTTAAAGGGAACGTGAAGATACTAGTTTCATATATGTATATATGTGTGTTTGTGTTTTGGAATTGGTTTCTCATTCCCTGCTCAAGGCTTCTGGTGAGTGTAAAATTCAATAGGCATGTTATGTGATAAATACTCTGCTTTCTGTCAATTATACCAAAGTCATAAATAATAGCTATTGATTTTGGTTGTTGAATTTCATCTCTTTATAGGCATATGAAAATTATTCTTTTGAAGAACTGCGCTTTGCTTCACCAACGCCAAAGAGGTAAACATTAAAGAATTACCTCTTAATAGGGACTAAAATTAATGCCCTGTCACTTCTGCTTACACCTAGAGTCACAAGCCTTGACTGCCAAATAATGTCATCTAAAGGTGGAAACAATACAAAAATTGTGTATCATTTGTTTTCTTAAATTTAAATTTTTCTAAATGTCTCTTGAGAATCTTGCATTCTTAGTTGCTTTAATGTTGATTCCCTATTCCTTATTTAATATCTAGTTACTGAGTGTGTTGTTTCATCATGTGCTATAAATAAATGTAGTATAGAGGTTTTTAACTTCTGAATAGTATGGGATAATTACACTGGATAGAGGAAAAATGGTAATTGGAAACTTTTTTCCCTTTCAGATCATCTAAACTATTACAAACTATTTTTCAAGAAGACAGTAATTGTTTAATGAATTTTTGTTTATGCCTAGACCCAGTGAAAACATGTTGATCAGAGTCAATAATGACGGTACATACTGTGCAAACTGGACTCCTGGAGCTGTTGGTCTCTATACCATCCATGTTACTATAGATGGCATTGAAATAGGTACTTAATTTTCACTATACTTAAACAGAAATCTATATTATGCTGATAAGTATATATCTTGGCATTTAAAGTATTTCGTATTAAAGTTCATAGCAAAATTTAGCACCCAAGTTTTTCTTCAGAAGCCTTCTGTCTAATACCCTCTTTTTTCTCAAAAGAAGACAACAATTATTCCCTCCTTGAAATAGGAATGTATTTAGCAAATTGTGTATTTATAATGTGGTTGGATGACAAGATTATTTAGACTTGCTTATTCTCTACTATCAATGTTGCAAGAAAAACGTGGGGGGTTTTGGTGCAAGAGTGAGAGATGTACAGTTAAAAGGGGGAAAAAAAACACTGAGGAAAAGAGGAAATTCTTCCTGAACAGTCAGGAGTAAATAATGTCATTTCTTCTGTGGAAAATTGAGAAAGCATGGTCCATCAGAAGAGGGGTGGCCAGCAGGGACAGGGAGGGGATTGTCCCTCTCTGCTCTGCCCTCGTGAGGCCCCACCTGGAGTACTGTGTCCAGCTCTGGGGCCCCCAACACAAGAAGGATGTAGAACTGTTGGAGAGGGTTCAGAGGAGGGCCACAAGGATGATTAGAGGGCTGGAGCACCTGCCCTACAAGGAGAGGCTGAGGGAGCTGGGTTTGTTCAGCCTGGAGAAGAGAAGGCTGCGGGCAGACCTCATTGCAGCCTGCCAGTACCTGAAGGGAGCATACAAACAGGAGGGGAGTCAACTTTTTAAAAGGGCAGATAATGGCAGGACAAGGGGGAATGGATTGAAGCTAAAGGAGGGAAGGTTTAGATTGAATATTAGGGGGAAGTTTTTTACGGAAAGAGTGGTGAGGTCCTGGAATAGGCTGCCCAGAGAGGTGGTGGGTGCCCTGTCCCTGGAGGTGTTCAAGGCTAGGTTGGATGGGGCCCTGTGCAACCTTGTGTAGATCCAGGCCTGAGGCTGGTGGCCCTGCCTGTGGCAGGGGGGTTGGAGCTTTATGATCCTTGGGGTCCCTTCCAACTCTTGCCATTCTATGATTCTATGTTTCTTATTGAAACTCTACCCTAAGTTTCAATTATTTTTATTAGTTTTAAGTGATTTGGGTTTCTTCCTTGCTGAAAAATCTTTAAGCTGTATTTTAGGTGTCTCGCAGGTCCTAGGCACTATAGTATGAGACACTATAGTATGGTATGGAAAGATTCCCCCTTCAGAAAATGTCTGAATCTTGAGTTGTCCTTTGTTAATCTCACTACTGGCATGGTGAAAATAGTAGCAGTGGCATTGTAGCTAAACTGAAGCTCATAGAAAAGTTTATGCCAGTTTGCCAGGAGAAGCAATTCTTTTTTCCAATACTCGACAGCACCTTTTGTAAATATGTAAAGTGATGCCCATAAATACACTTAATGTATATAGGTTTGGAATGAGATACTTACTGTTGAGAGCTACGTACAGAAGGTAAACTTTATAGAACATGGTTGTTAATAGTTGTCTTTGTTCCACAGACTGGGACATTGTGGTTCATTGGAGCTTTCAGTGTACTTGATAGTATTGCTTTCTAGTTTGGAGACAAAATTTACCCTGTAGTTTAAACCAGCAGTTGTTATATTTTTCACACAAATTTTAAAATCTTCATTCAATGCTTAGGCCTAACTTCTAGAAATTCTAGAATATAGTTGTTAATCTTTAGTTATTAAACAGGTGTGAATATCTTTTACTACTTATCTGTGCCATCTTCAGTGTTACTTTTGTTCTGGTTCAATTTTACTATCCCCTCTCAAGGTTTCATATACCCATTCTTGACCTGTGTTTCTCTCAATTTATAACCACTGAACTCCTAATGGCACTTAAGTTCTTCGATGTTTGAAACCTTTTGCCTTCTTGATACTTCAGATTCCTTCTGTTACTACTATGCTTGTTTAAAGACCATTAATGAAACTGACAGGTTTCTTACTATGTCTGATTGCTTCTACTCAAGTTGTTGCTCTTCAAAGGGTCACCCTGTAAAATTAAATCCCAATGGCAACTGCTGTTAAATGTTCATAGTTGGGCTTTAATGGTGATTACTGAAACAATGTCTTTGAAGATTGTTACTCAAGGTTATATCCATCTGCTACTTAAGCTTGAACTGTTTCTTAACATTTATTTTTCTTCATGATCTGAGAATTTTATTTTGGTGAGATATTTTCTAGCACCTTCTGGTTTTATAAACAGCGTTGGTAGTTAGAGATCCTGGCTCTTTAAAGGCCTTTTCTGATTGTGTAACCAACATTCAGCAGCTCCTACCTGTTTCTCACATTTTATGATTAACATCTGCAGCAATGTGCACAAGCTATTGACTGTCCAGGAGCTTTTACTTGCACCCCTCAAACATTTAACTCTTCTGTGCTCACCATTCTGTGAAACATAACCCTAGGGATGCTGTTAGGATACTAAATTCCCTAATAGTGCTGTGTACACAAGGTATGGCAGATACCTGTTAACAACATGAAATTATTTATCTCTGAATTTCCACATGAAGCAACTGCAAGTGCTGTTTACGGCAGACAGATAAGCAAGGGTTGGTTTTGCCTACTCTGAGTTGAGACAAAAACTGCAGTTACTGTTTGACTATATGTCCTCTACTTTTTTCTAAACATAGTCTTTGTTTGCTCATAGATGCTGGACTAGAAGTGAAAGTAAAAGATCCTCCAAAGGGAATGATACCTCCAGGAACCCAGCTTATTAAACCGAAAGCAGAGCCTCAGCCAAACAAGGTTTGGAAAACTGGAAACAAATAAATGTTATATTTGGGTGGGATTTTATTCTTTAATGTATACTTTGTCGTGTTATAGTGGTGCAGGACTTAAGGGTACTTGCAAAACATTTTAATATGCTGAATGAAATTAATATGCTGGATAAAATGATAGATTCTATTCTCTCCCCATTCTATCTATTAATTAAACTATTAGAAGTTCTGTGGAAACTGCCTTAGTGTTGGCTTGTCACACAAACATTGTGCAACCACAGACTGCCTTCTGCACTGTTATTAGTTCTTTTTATTTGATATTTATAGTATGAAATTACTGAACTGGGATTTACAAAGATTTTGTTAGTGTTGTGATGAGGGTCTCTCTCCAAAAAATCCAAAATTAGTTCCTTTAGAATATCTTGCTTTCTTGACTTATTATGATTTTATTTTTAAAAGTTGTTCTGTCTGTAGCTTTTGACTTTCCCATTTCATGTCACCATTCCACACTGAAGGACTAAAGTAGGTACAAGTAATGGACGAAAAGCTAGTAGGTGACATGTGAATGCTATAAGGAACACTCTCAGATGAGGGAACCATCTTCCATTTCCACTTAGATGCAAAGGAAGGGATATTAAAATAGGGCACTGAGTATCTCTGTCATGGAGTAAATGTGTTAAAAGATACAGAATTCTGAAAAACTGCAAGATTGTCCCTCCCTGTCTTACTACAACTGCAAAAGTGGCTAAGAATTGCATGGCTATAAAAAGGATCAGGTGTTTCCCAGCATCTTGCCCATACAGCATGTCCTGATTGGTTTCCCAGTGTTCTGCATAACCTAAAGACAGTAACCTTGCTATACGTTTCCCCAGCCTGTAAGTGCATCCCGTGACTGCTGCTGCCCCAACAAGATTTTCCCTGTATCCACACCTCAAAAATAAAAAACTTACCTTTAGCTTCCAGGCAAATTTTTATCACTTGCTGCATTTTAAAAAAAAATAAAAATTTAGGCTTTCTTCATTCTCTTCTAAGGAAGAATTCTTGCTTACTTCATTGTGTTAATTAGCAGAGAACTTAATGGTGTCTCCATCCTAACTGATCATCATACGTGGTGTTTAGTGTCACTAAAGGCAGACACACATCTGGTCTTGAGATGAGTTGCTGGATGGGAGCACTGCCTGTCTTTTTCCTTACTGCAGTGGGAGTTGAAGTGATTGGTTCGGACATAATCACTATGCTTTGTCAGGCAACTACTTAACCAAAGCTAGGCCTCTGGTGTTTTGAGGCATTACCTAGTGTCTTATCTTCCTCTGTTGTTCCACTTGCATGTCTAGCTTTCTTGTTCCAAAGCTTAGCCTCTTTGAAAGAGGAACCATCTTCCTGTCCTGTATATAGTGTCCACGGAGCCTGCGGCAGAAATGCACTACACCTTTCATTGGTGGTCTTTCTTCTGTGTCATAACAAATCTTGTAACAAATGAGGTTAGAAAAATTATTTGTGTATGAATAGCAGCATTATAAATAGTAAAGGTAATTGCTGCACTGTGCTCTATACTTCTGAAGCCAAAAATCAGTCTGAGACAGTCCATCCCAATCATGGGGTGGTTTTGAGAAAAAGGGCTTAATTGAGCTCTAAAAGCCTCTTCCTCCTCTTTCTCTTATTTGTCAGCCCAAAATATTTATAACCAAATAACACACAGTACACTTTCAATAGTGATCTGTTCTCAGCCAGAAAAGAAAAAAAATTTGAGACAGTGGAACATTCCAATTTTGTAGTCAAACTTGAATAAGTTGAAAATGGATGCTACATTGTGATTTTGTTTTGATTTCTTAATTCTCTAGTTTCTGAAGTCTAATTAAAATCTGGTTTTCCTGTCCATCCAGGTTGGTAAATGAGATTCTCATAGTGACCTATATTCAGCCTGGGGTATGTGACCCATAAGAGCTGCTGCTGCCTCATTGCCTGTGAAAATTAGATTAACTAATTTGCAGGAAATTCTATTCCACATCCTACTGAGGGAAACGTTCTCTTTCAAGCTATGTAATATAGTTCAAGGTAGTTGGAACCAACTAGAAGAAAACAGTTCTACTTTAGCTGAATTGGAAGGGGGCAGGAGGGCTACTGGAATGGTTGGTCACTGGCCTGTTTTGACTGTTCCATGTGTTCTCACATGACTGAACAAGTAGCTAACATGAACTGCAAACAAAAACAACCCCAAAAGCTGTGAGCAAGGGGTGGTTTTTTGCATCACTTCATAGAAGATTAACCCCCTTGTTAAGAGTTGTCTAGGGTACAGCAACCTTCTTGCTGTGCTGTGAGGCATAGCTCTGCTCACCAAATAAGAATGCACAGCCACAGAAAGCTCTTGCAAACAGCTGTGCGCTGTAAGGGAGATGTCCATGTGAATCGCTGTGCCTTTCTGCATTAGTCACTTTGTGTGTGCTCCATGGAAAGAACTGACTGTGGGGGTGTTACAGGACAGCTGCTGAACTGTTGTGTCACGGAGAAATATTCGCAGCAAAGAGGTGCTATGTCCCAAAGAAGCCTCAGATAATTCAGTTTTTCATGATGGTCAGAAATAAGCATAAAAGAACTTTTAATCTGTTTGTGGTTGTGTTGTCTGTCAATGGGTCTGACCACTTAACAGGTTCTAGTTACAGCTTGAAGTGTTCTCTTAACTAGTTCACTGCTGCAAAGGGGAAAGAAGCTCTTTCTGGGTCTGTCTATATCCAAATACAGACTGTGAATTATTCTTCCTCTAAAGTAAAGTTTTTAATCTTAGTTCTAGCCAATCCATCATATGGTTTTTTGAATTATCATTTTAGGGTAATAATGCAGGGACCCCTAATTTGCAAGGCTTTGTTTATAGGCTCATCTGTGTTAAGAATGCTCTCAGCAGTGATTGAGCCTTGTATTATCAACAAGGACCCAGGATGTCTTAGTTCTGCCTGTTGAGAGAAATCTAAATCCTTGGAGTAACAGGATTGTTAATAAGCAAAACCTTGCACATTTTGGAGTAAGTTACATTTGAAATTCTTTACATGCCTTTTTAGTTAGCCTTAAGTTAAGTACCATTTCTTAAAATAAAGCAGAGGATGATATAGAAAGAATAAACTCAGGGAAAGGTAATGAAAGGTAACAGCTAAATGTGTGATCTATTCCCCCCCCCTTATTTATTTTAAGTAAAATGTTGAGTCTATACTTGAGTTGATTTTTTTGTTTGTTTATTTGTGGAGTTTAAAAATAACCTTCCAAGAGAGGTTTTATATGGTATGCATAGAATATACACACTTCTTAAAACCAGAAATGAAAAGGATGGTTTACAGTTGTTCTGTATAGAACAAGTGCTTGATAATGTGTTTGCTGAAAAAATTATAATGAGTAACAACTGTGAGATTTTGGGGATGGTAGTCAATCAAAGCAAGTAATAAGTAGAATCTGATCCAATTCTTGTGTATGAAAGGGAGAAACTAATGAAGTACCTATTTGAAAAATAAAAGTAGTAGAAAGACCTGGACTTTTTCTATTTTTAAATGGCTATTTAAACACTCTGGCTAAAAAAAATATGCAAATTTTGGCCAAAATGTTGACTAAACAGAGTGCTATGGTAGCACAAGTGAGGACCTGTAGTCCTAGGTTCATCAGTTACTGGAAGGAGTAAATTTGAAAAGGCAAAAAACCTTGAAACATGCAAAAATTAGTGAAATGGGAGGGTACAAGACAGTTAAAAGAATCAGAAGTTTGTACTCAATGTTGTGTGATATATCCCAGACTGACACAATGCACTTTTAGGGGATTTTTTTTGGAGCATGATGATTTTCTTGGTTACAGTAAAAACCTGAAGTTATACACAGCAGCCATGGGAAACCAGCAACAAACTGTAACTCTAAGACTGCCGTCTCGTCACTAGCATTTCAGCATCTGTTAAACCTATTTCTTTTTACTCTGAGAGCTCTGTGCCAAGTTTTTCTTCCTTACTGTCTTCCTTTGCTTCTCTTAGGTTCGCAAATTTGTGGCCAAGGACAGTGCAGGGCTTCGTATCCGTAGCCACCCTTCCCTTCAGAGTGAGCAAATAGGCATAGTGAAAGTCAATGGATCCATCACTTTCATTGACGAGGTAATTCATAAGACCTTTCTGTTGAAAATTGGGCTTATATGTAACATTAATGCAAATAATGTTGGTTTTTTATGTTTAGATGTTGGCATATACGACTTAAAGAGTATAAATTGCAAAATTCTAAATATTTGCTAATTTAGTTTTTCAAGCTGTCATTTCCTTTTAATTTACTTGAAAACATGTGTAACAAACTTTTGAGACTCTGATCAGTCTCAGAATTCCCAGAGTTCATCTTTTAATAATATTTCTTAAGGATTTAGCTGTTCATGACGTACTATTTCAACTCTACACAAAAGTTCAGGTGTAGGTGTCACTTTAATTCCATCTTTCACTTAGACTTCTGAAAGATCACTATATGTTAGACTGCTGTGCATGTATTTTTCTTATAATCTAACCTCATATGCAAGGGATATTTTTGCAATTTATGAAGTTACATCAGCAGTGGAGAAATGGAAAGTGGGGAACTTAAGAAGCTTACAAAGGCTTGGCTTGCTTTCCTCTTCTCTCTCAAAGCAACTCTTACTGTTGCATGATCTGATTTAAGTTTATCTTTGCACCTTGCCTTCTAAAGAAGATATGCCTCCCATTGCTTTGAGATTCTGATTTTGTCACTATTCCACTTTGCCTCTTCCTATGTTCTGTCAGCACAGTAAAGATCATAACTTCCTTGCTACTATTGTCTGTTTGTCTGAAGTCTGTTAGTCCTTACTAGCTATGGATAGTTACAGGAGGGCCTGGCTCGTTTTTGTTGCTTGTTTCCCATAGATCCACAATGATGATGGTGTTTGGCTGAGGCTGAATGATGAGACAATAAAGAAGTATGTTCCTAACATGAATGGTTACACTGAAGCCTGGTGTCTCTCTTTTAACCAACATCTTGGCAAGAGCCTTCTGGTACCTGTTGACGTAAGTAAAAGGTGCCTTTGAAAACTATCCAAGAGTACACTCTATCCTCATTACAAGACTTTCTTTAATTAAGGCTGCAAGCGAGTCCTGAGGTAAACAAGATTTTAATTACCAAATACTATCTTCTATGTGTTTGCATTTCTGAGGGCTGTTGTGTAATGAGGGTGGAGTGTAGAAAGGTACAAGGCTTCTTGTGTTGAAGCCTCTTCTCCTAGAGGAGAAACAGAAGTGCAAGGACTGCTATAATAGGGTACAAAACATAATCATATTAGGTTGTGGTCTGCAGCAGGTGCTTCTCATGCAGGGTGTCATTGTCCATAAAGTGGCCCGCTGATGCAGTGATTTTAGAAGAGGTTTGCAGCCTGCAGTGAATCAATATACTTGAGGCTTTTTAAGAAAACTGGAAAAGCTCCTCAGCCTCTGTTGCTTTTCCTTGTGTGGGTTTTTTTTTGTGAGCTCTGTACTGGAATCCTTGCGTTCTCAATATGTGAGCTAATTTTAAAAAATCTCAGGGCATTAAGTCTTAAGTAAAAAATTGAATTTATAATAAGAGTAAGCACAGTTTGTCTGGATAACTTTAATGGGGATCACCATCACTATAATTCAAAGGTCACATCTTTTCTGTAAACTAGGTACAGTTGAAAACTATAAAAAATATACTGTGTGTATTGGTTAAACCATTGATTCTCAAACAAAAGTGCAGGCCTTTCTGGCTAGTGTGGGTTTGTGCATTCCCCAGACTGGGCAGTACCTTTGTTTCTTCAGGGCAGAATGTGAGAACCAGATCTAATTGCTAATCCAGCTGTATAGGCTTGGTTTAGGCTCACTTATGAATGAGCTGCTACTGCACAGGAAGTTAGTTCATTAATATTTGGCCAAATTAAACACCTGCAGCCAGTCAGGTAGTGTCACTCTGTTCATGTTTTCCAGTCATAGAAGAACTGAGATACTCCCAGTTCCAGTGAGACTGGGCTGTTTGCTAGGAGCCAAATCTGGCAGTTTGGAAATCCCCTATGGCCGCATCACTTAGATGATGCAAATAAATCTTCTTCCTATTCACCTTCTTGTCTCTACAATATTTACTGATATAATTGTATTTGGAGATTTCTTTCAATGAAATCCTTGGTTTGGGAAGCACTTTAATTTGGGAAGCAAATTATTTCCCTATTCAGTCATCAGTCACTTGAACACTGTGGTGATAGGTGTATGTATCTACTTTAGGAAATACTTGGAAAAAAATACAAGCTTTGGTTAAAGTCTTGCTAATATTTTTGGCCTTAGGAAGTAATACTCATGAAAAAATAGCTATAGTGTGCTTTCACAAAACATTAATGTTTGTATGCAGCAGTATTGTGAGACAGGATGGGCATTTTGTTTTGTTAAATTTTATTTTTCTATTCCTGGTATTTTTTTACCTGTGATGGGGAAAAGTTTTGAGCTCAGTCATTATGTTCGTGGTTAGCAAGAACTTACTGGTTGGTACATTTCAAATGGCACTAGTACATGCTTATGCCTTGAGAAGAACATACCCTGTGCTGAGAAAAGCTTGAAAGGAAATGCCTGTCATAAATAACCTGAGTATTCAAACTTGATAATATGGACTTGGTAATTCAAATAAAATTTGAATAATTAGGTCAGGTACAGTAAAAAGTGAAAATTAGCATTTAATTACCATCTGTTTTGCTCTGGTTCTGTAAAGTTCAGACAAAATGCTTTTTCTTAGTGCTGTGAATTGTTTTGATGTCATTTGGCTTTAGGGAGTTGGGAGATACTACTTTGGTTTAACTAACCAGTTATATTATATCCATAATGGCACAAGGTAAAGTACATTCTTAGCTTATGATGAGTAAGGAGCCAGTGGCCTCTAAAAAGCTGCTATTATAGCAGTGTAGTTATGTCTAATAACTACATGCCTTTGGATGGAAGGCTTCCTTTGCACCTGTCTCATGTTTTCAGATTTTTGAAAGGACGTAGTGTCCTGAAGCTATTTAATTGGATTATGACCATATTTGGGCATGAAGAATTGTTAGTTTGTTTCATAATAATAAAAGGGAAAAGGGAAAAAAATTCTAACATTTTCTTCCTCTCTTAAAGGCTCCAGAAATCAAGGTTCAGTGGCTTACTTTTGAATGCCTTAGTCCCTAATGTGTGCTATCATAGTATTAGGCACCATGTGATCTGATAAAATTCAGTAAACTCTTTTGTCAGCTCCTAATTTTTTTAGTAGGAAAAAAGAGATCTAGGCAAATACTGACCACATAAAGTGATACTGTTTTAAAATAAAATCCTTTTTAAAGTGATTGCTGAGTAGGGGATTATTCAAAAACATATATCTGTCTTTCTCTAAGCTGTCCAAGGACTATTGTCAAATTTGATCACTGAGTCTTCAAGGGGTGAATGGCTCATGTAGCAAAAGATGTTTGAATAAGCAATAAATGCTGAAGGTGATGAAAATTGAAAGGAAGTTGTGAAATAATCCATATCTGCTCATCCTTTTCTGTTGATTCAGGTAATAGAGTGACACAATGAGCAGAACGCAGTTTAAAAATCTGTTAGTATATAGGATTTTGGAATTTAAAGCTCTTCTGCCAGTATTGGCTTCAGGAGCAGGAAACAGACTGGCAAAAGTCTCATGTGACTGAAAATACAAATGGAAAAATCAACTGGCTGAGTTGAGTCATTGTATTTCCTGTTCAAATGAATTTGTCACATTACGTTTATTAGACTCAATTTTTATCCAGCTCCTGAGTGTGTGGAGTTGACAACTCCTATTACATTACTTTGTCACATTTAAGCCCATAGGCCTTTTCTAAACATCCCTGAAGTAAATAAAATCTCTTTGTAGATTTTGCAAAATACATTTGAAGTATGATTTTTAAGAAAGCATGAATTCTTCTATTTCATCACTGTATTAATAGAACACTGGGGTGGAAAAAGAATTTTTCATCAGTGTTAATATCAGCCTTTTGTCCTCCTGGCAAATATGTTGTATTTACATTTTATGTTTCTCTCTTGACATTAACCATGTATTTTATGCTAAAAGAAATATTGAGTGTCCTACGTACACCATTTCTGTATATTTTGATCAAAGTGATTATATTTTAAAGAGAAATGATCATGAGAAAGCAGAGGCCTACTATAGTTGCCAAACCATTTATTTGAACTGTGGTCACTTACCTTCTTAAGAAAAGCTGTGTAATCACACCCTTTCACCAGGAGTTGCTCTGTTTGCTCTGTAGCCATTGATCTAAAATTAAACATCAAATCCATTGTAGGTAATGTGATTATGAGATTATTAATTTTAATTAGGATAAGAGTATGAGTTCTAATAGAGTGCCATTTTGTTTATGGTCTTCCTTCCCTGGTAGTTACTTTTCCTCTGGTCTTGTGACATGGGGGGTAGAGGTACTACCTTCTAAAGAAATGCTGGTGATTCCTGTGTTTCCTGGGTTTTGTCAGAACTGCCAATCATTTGCATTGCTGGAAATTGATGTAGTTGGAAGTTTTGCAAACTGTGCTGCTGGATGATTTGCTTCTGTGGTGACCAGAGGTCTGGATTTGCTTACTTTTAATGTATTAATGTGTTTTCAAGGAATACAGATGGAAGCACACAAAGAGTGTTTGGTGCTTGTTTCTGCTTAAAGGGATTCATTGCCTGTTCTTTATCCACTGTTAAATATTGATGTGACTGCTGTGCAGGGATTTCACGAGGTTCCCCTATCAGGATGGGGACAGGAAATAAGAGTTGGATACCTCTGTCCATGCATAAAATGGTGGCTTACCAAAGTCAATCTCTCATAAATACTGATTGTAATGCTGCTGTGTATGTACTGTGAATTACTTGATTTGACAGGAGCAGTTGAAACTTCTTTGAAATGAGTATAAACCAGTTTACAGAGAAAAGATGGCTTCTTTTTCATGTTTTGAAGTGATTAAAAAAATGTCCTAGCTGTTCTGGGAGGGGGGAAGCACAGAAGAGCAGTGCTCCTTTTTATAGTATGGGCAGTTGGTTATGAAACTGCTGAAGTGTCTCTGGCAGCTCCATTTGGTTTATGATACTTCACAATAAACCAGTAAATTCATTGTATATTTTACAAAGCTAATCTTAGTGATGGTTCTACTTCCAGCACGTTGACAATTATGGCTCTGGTAAAGAGTGTGATTTTTGATGTACAAACTAATGAAACCTCTCTGTGCAAGTGAACTTGCTTTCATCAGCAGTGAGCTTAGCCCTTCTGCATCTTTCCAGTTCTGACTTGGTGACTAAAAGTCCATGTGCAGTTATCCTGCAACAATTGAAATTATCTTTCAGAAGAGCAGACTGTCTTGCTATAAAATGGTGGTTTGTGATGGGACCAACTCCTGTTTCATTGTAACAGAAGTGTGAGATTTCTGTGCACAAAGCCTCAAGCTTTATAAGAAATGTCTGGCCCTTAATTTCAGTAAATGGCATGACACACTACATCCATTTCAAGCTTTTGACATACTAAACTGTTTTTGTTTAATGGATGGTTTGCCATGGTGAGCAATGGACTCAGGTGAAAATTAGGAAAAGAAAACTTTTCCCTTTTGCAAAGCATTCTAGTAATATATTTACTTGTGGAGAAAGTTTGCATTGTAGAACCTCAAGCTTCTTCCTCCAGTGTTTCTTTGTTCCCATTTCTTTGTTGATATGTCTTCTTTTTTTTTTTTTTTAAACTTTGTTGCTCAGAATGTCTTTAATGCTAGCCAAGGAGTAAGGGATTTGGACTTTTTTTCATGGACTTCCAAAGCTTTACCCCCTAAGGTGAGTTTAATGACAGGAACAGTCACACTGTATCTTATGTTTTCAGAATGCTAAATATCCTTTGAAGTCTGTTTTACCTTTCACAGGGAATAGCAGATTTGCATAGAATGCTGTAGTTGTGTGTCTTGGCTTTAGGATGGGGAAAAAATACCAGGTCAGATAATGAATTTTCATTAATTGATAATTACCAGCCTCCTTTTTTAACAAACCAAATTAGAAATTCCCAGAGATGGCATAGTAATTTAATAAAGACTTTCCTTCTTTTTGATGCAGTATGTACTAGTAACTTCTGTTATTGCAGCACCTAATAAGATTATATTTGTAGGAGAAAAGCTACAAATATTAATAAATACTCAACCTGGTTTTAATCTTTTCTTAAAACTATACAATTTTAGGAACAAGCTATGTTATGTACAGTTAAGCTGTTTAAATTGTCTAAATCTCTTTGCAGCCCTGCAGTGACTTGCAGATCAAGGTATCTTCATATGAACTTTGTAATGGAGATGGCACTCAGTGGTGTACATACTGGTTTAGAGATTTATAAGCTTGTTTTTCCTCTGAATATCTTTTCCCCAAAATAGCAAACTGTTTTTAAAACATACAGACCTATTTTCCCCTGAACCAGTTTACCTCAGCTTGCATTAACTCGCTTTGAATGCTGTAGTTTTACAGAACAGATTCATTTTTCTATGAAAGGTTCTTGAAAGGCTGCTAACATAGTGCACAGACTTAAGTACTAAAAAGCTTGAGATATGAGAATTAAAGAGACCAGAGGAAATTGCATTAACTAAAAAGGAGTAACATAAGCAGAAGTTTGGTTCAACACTGATAAAATAAAGTATTCTTTTACACAGTAGGAAGTGAGAACCTGGAGGGGTTATAGGAGATTGTGGAGGCAGAAAGCATCAGCGCATTCAGAAGAAATTAAACTTAGAGAAATCAGATTCTTAACCAAGCACTAAAGAAATTACCCCAGCATCCATAATAAAAAGATTGTAAATGCTGTTGGTGTGTGACAGACCTCTGATAGAGACTTGTGTGCTACTTATAAACAGCATCTCCTGTTGCTATTGGTGAAGACAATATACTGGATAGGTGAACCACGGGCATCATCCCACAGGGAATGACTTAGTTCTTAACTTTTAGGTGTTCTTTTAAAAACATCTAAGGCTTGCATTATAAGCATAATAGAGATCGCTCCTTTGTCTGACTTGCTTTCTTCTGATGATGAATGTGCCTTACGTTGTTCCTGTCATATTTTTCTGTACAGTAGCCTTTTTATTAAGCTATGGACAGCTGAAAAGAATCTATGCAAGTATTTACCTTTTTTAGCAACTACCAATTTTTCTTGGTAGGAACATCAAAAAGAGTTTTCTCATTTCAGATTTAGATATACATTTTGTCTGTAATTGGTATCAGCTGAAATAAGTTTTCAGGCCACTTCTTTTGTCATAGTGAAAGTGATAAATATGCAGCAATATTTATACTTGCATTTAAGAATCAATGGTGTGGCTGTTACTCTCTCATAATTTTACCTTTACTTTAAATTAATAATGTATTTTAAATGTTAAGTAAGAAAAGAAGCATGTAATTTAGAAGGAGATAATTAACTTCCCTTTACATAGCCCCAGATTTTTCACAAGAGTTCATAAATACAGTAGGAGGAATGAGTGTGTATCCTGATAAATGTCAGTATGAAGCGAGGTTTAGTGAAAGCAGTTAGAATAAATAATTTTACTCTAATGGTAGATATGAGATACTCCTTTACATAAATGGTTACATTTATACCACTTTTGTTTCATGAGCAATATGGTGACTTTAACTAATGTGCATTTTACTAGAAGTTGTTTACCATTGCACACTAAAATTAGCAGTGTAACTAGGATCTTGTTTAGCTTTGAAAATCTAACTTTTGTAGCCTTGAAATAAGTATTTCCTATCTAAAGAGTCCAAAGGTGGTATTAATAGGTTTTGTTCTGTTTTGCCTTCTTTTAATTTCTCAGGAATCTAGGTCTAATACTGATGATTTTTTCAAAGACCTAAATTCACACTGCCCACAGGAAGCAGTGATGCAAGAACAGGATATGCCATTCCTTCGAGGCGGACCTGGAGTGTACAAGGTAGTGAAGACTGGCCCATCAGGTCACAACATCAGAAGCTGCCCTAACCTTAGAGGTATCCCAATTGGAATGTTAGTTCTGGGAAACAAAGTCAAGGCAGTGGGCGAGGTATGGATCCTTGTAGCTTCAGTTCATGTCTTCATAGATACCAGTATATAACAGTAGTAAACGCAACAAAAGAATCTGCCCCTCTACAGGTTTGCTTTTCCTACCCTCATGATAAATACTAACATTTGATCTTGGTTTATATTCTAAATACTAATGCAATGGTGTCTTTTGCCTTTTAGATGCGTGCATTTATTTGAGTAATGTTAAAATTGTACTCCAGTTACACATGCTTCCTTATATATTTCTGTTACGGTGTTCCTTACAAAATGTTTCTTCTACTTTTTTTTTATTCTATTCTTTGAAAGAATTGTTTCATGGGGAAAATTCTTTTTCTTGGAGCTAACCAACTAACAGATTATTCTGTTTCTCTGTATGGCTTGTATGTGTTTGCTAAGCTGCTGAACTGTTGCTACTCTTCCCAGTTGCCTAGCTGTGATGCTTTATGGTTGAGAAGGGCTTAAGGATGAAGTGTGTCATGCTATTTCCTAAATCCAACATCAGGAACAAAATTAGTGCTTCTCCAAACTTTTCATATATAACTTGGTATTATTAGTCTACTGTTACAGCCATCAGTAAAAATAGGTATTTTGGTGAATAACTCCTTCAAGTTTTTACTTAGGCTTGTTTGGATCTTCTAAAGTTATGGTGTTGGTGTGTTGCTGCTTCTGTACATAAACAGGTCTAAAATGTTTGGAAACATTGCTAACTGTAAATGTGCCAGAAATAGTTTTGGTCCTTCAATCTGCCTCAGCCTGTGGCCTTAATTTAAGAAACTTTGGGGTTTTTTTTTATATTGCAAAGCAAATTTTAAAGATTGCAATGAAGGTGTTTTTCAGATAATATAATAAGTTGCTCAGTCGTGCTACTGAATTATCTGAAAAGTCAATAAATTGTGCTTTTTTTATGTGTGTTCATCAGGTGACTAATTCAGAAGGTACATGGGTGCAAATGGATAAGAACAGCATGGTAGAGTTCTGTGAAAGTGATGAAGGCGAGGCGTGGTCCTTAGCTAGAGACAGAGGTGGAAACCAGTACCTCCGACACGAAGATGGCAAGTCGTTGTTTTGTTTCTTTAAACTAACTTATAAAAAAAAAATTAAGCAATCTAAACAGGACAAAGAAAGAAGGAACTGAGTTGTAAACAGGTATAACATGAATTTACACTTTTTACTTGAGTTATTTTACACAGTTGGGCTTCAAAGTTTTGTTTATAAACATTCTTTAGATGGGTGATTTTTTTTAAAGAAGCCAAAATATTTCCTCTTTTTTTTTTTTTTTTCCTGTGCCAGTTATAGATCCCCTTTTAATTTAGGGGGATCATTTTATTAAGTCAGTAATTGTGCGCTTCTGTTAACTTGCTTTGGTCTGTTTTGTGCCTCTATGAAAAGCAGAGCCAAATGAATTATGTGTGCTCCTTTTAATATTGTTAAGTTAGTTCTGTCACCGCATCCTGTTAAATACCTCTTGAGATGTTTTTTAACACTGTATTTAAAATTTAATAGAAAATTAGTTTATTTATTCTAATTGGTAAAATAGGATTGCTTTCTCTTAAAATGTAGAGTTCCAGACCTCAGAACTCCTGTTGAGGTTGGACAAGACTTAGAAATAATAAAAGAAAACTTAAACAAGTTGTTAGGACCCAAAAAACCCACTTTATTGCCCCACTCTCACTCCCCACTTTAAGACATCCTTCTTATTGATCATTCCCTTAAAATGTGAGACAGGAAGTGATCTGTCAGTATTTATACCCCTGGAGAAGATACCTGTTTAACCCCCCTGTCAGTGCAAATCAGGTTGCTCAGGCCTTTGTCTAATGAAGTTCTGTCTCCAGCCTCACTGGACATGTTTCAGTGTTTGACTCACCTTCATGGTGAAAAATTTTCCTAACACCTAGTAAGTTTACCATGGTGCAGCTTTTGTTTCTTGTCTCTCCATCTCTGAGTTTGGCTTCATCTTCTATGAACCCATCGATTAGGTAATTGAGAGGAGCAGTAAGATCTTGCCTTAGCTTCTCTTCTTAAGTCAGACCAAACCCCTCTCCTTCGATGCCATATGCTGTACTGCCATGACTTGTCTTGGTAGCCTCCACTGAACTCATTTCAGTCCATTTTCTAAAGGGAGCCTCAAACTAGGCACAGCACTCTTGTATTTTTAGTGCCTAGTAAAAAATTATTAATGATCTTCATTAGCATGATTCTGTTACAGGTAGGAACATACTTGGTTCTGTTGATGATAAAATTTTGTTAGAGTTCCCATAAGGCTGGTTTGTTTCAACTCACTTGAAGAGTTAGTGTTTTCAAGTCTTTTTATTCCTTTTAACATATATTTATTTGTTTTCTGAATAAATCTGGACATTTTCAATATATAGTCTTCCCACTCTGTTAATGGAATCTAATGCATCTATTTTCCAAAAGATGGCTTAATGAAAATCTTCTAGCTCAGGACTTTAGGTAGCACTTATTGTCAGCCTCTTACTGGTTCATTATAACAGACACTTGTCATTTTCCTGATTTTGACATGTGGTGAGAGTTGTTCACACCTAGATACTCTGATAACTATCATCATGTTACCATATTAAAAGAAAGTAATTCCTTTCTAATACATGAGTGTTTGTTGTAGGCTGCTGCTGCTTGACTTCAAGCTATAAAGCATAAAGCAAAGAAGGGGAATAACCAAGAGTTTTCATAACATATAAGGGGGGGAGTGTTTACTTAATTCTTACTTAGCACAGTACTTCATTTTGAAGTATATCTAATAATGTCAAGTTCTGAGGTGCTCAAAGAGCCCAGGTAGATACCAGATACCAAGTATTTTTGAATTGGAACAATACTGTGTTGTTGAAAGCACACATACTCAGTAATAGGGTTGTTACCATCATTGTTTTTTATCCTAATGTATGTTTGCTTTTCCAATACAAAATTTCTCTGAAATTAATAAATTAAGCAGCGTGCAGAAAACTTCTGTTCAACAGCTCTTATGTTGAGGAAGAGATACAACCTACTTTTAAGTCACTTGACAGCATTTTTCAATAGTCTTTTCCAGGTTCAGTAATTTCTTATTTCATCTTTTCTATAGTTTCCCAAGGTATATCTGTGCTTTATTGTCAAATTTGGAAGAATTTAAACAATGCCTTTGCTAGAAGATGTATTTTCATAGTCTTGATGCTGATACACTGTTACTGTGTATCGCTCTTCTCACAGAAACAGTAAGGCAAGCTCCAGGCTTTGAGGACAAAACTCTCTAGTAGGATTTTTACAATCCAGTGCATAGGGATACCATCTGCCTGGTGAGAGTCCTGTGCCTCAACATGCCTGGTTTTGTTATTTTCTAGATTAGTCTATGTAAGTAAGATGACTAAAGGTGTCTCTTGGGCATCTAGCTAAAGCAGTTTTAAGTTTTCATCAGTGTAATTACTGAGAGATTTCAACCTCTTCTATGTTTCTAAGCTATCTCAGTACCAAGCAAAGCTAATGCATTTCAGCTACTTGTGAAAATTATTAAAAATAATTACTTTTATTTGCTGTGAAATTAATTAGGAATGCTCTTTGTCATCAGTTTCAGTGCTTTTGCTTTAGGGAAATAATTATCATTTAGAGGAGCTCCAACTAGATTTGGAAGCAGCTATATTTTTATCCATCAATAATACCATCTTTCAGATTACTTTTGTATTGTCATTATTTAATAAAATGGCAATGAAATTCTCAGAAAGAAGTAGGATTTCTATCAAAGTCATACTGAATGCCCAAGTCTATAGCTGGGCATCCAGATTCTGTAGCTGAAACACTACAACATGATCTAGAGTTGCCTCTAATTGAGAAAACTCTATTCATTTTTACAGTTTAGTTTTTAACATTCTCCCTGGTATTTTTTTTTTCAAATTTGAGTATGTGTAATACATAAAGGTTCATACTCTGAAATGCAGTTTTTGCCTGAAATAATTTTTTTCTAAAAATGTCTCTTATAAAGAATTTATATTTAAGAATTGAATCCACATTGTTTAATGCGTTTACAAAAGAAGTAGTTGTTCAAGGTGCCAACATGAGCCTTTTCACCTGCATGTGGAGGATTTCATGTGAATTATTTCTTAAAGATCACCACTTAGAAAGCTGTTTCTGACTACATAAGTCAGTAATGCCTCCCTAAATCTAGTCCAGTGAATTCTGTATCTCACTCACCTTGGCTTTTTAATGGTTACGGATGTTCTGACAGACCCCAATCTGGTTTTGATTGAGGCTTTTTTAGTATCATACGGAAAGCAAAACTGGAATACTTGCTATCAGATAGGAATCTATCTGTCATAGGGTAAAAAAAAGGTCTTATGTCCTGTGAAACTAAGGGGATAGCCAGGACACTTTTTTCCAGGCTGGTTCCTCAAATGTATTTAACAGCTGCTGTCCAAAAAATAAACATTGACTGGCATCAACTCAGTCAAACATAAAACAATTTGTGTGGTATTAAGCTTTCTGTATATTTAGTTTTAGAGCTCTAAAGAAGAAAGAGCAGCTTTTCTTTCTGAAGCTAATTGAATAGACTGGTAGAGTGTTCTCTGTGGGGAAAAACACGCTGCTCCTTTGCCTTGTGACTCATCTTTCCAATGTAAATAAGTTACTAAGAGGTCTAATTCTGAAGTAATGTGGTTTTCTTACAGAGCAAGTCCTTCTAGATCAAAATGTTCAGACTCCTCCCCCAAGTCCTTTTTCAATACAAGCTTTCAGTAAGGGGACAAGCTGTAGTAATGGACAAGGGTTTGATTATGGCCTTGGAAATAACAAAGGTATGTTTTTTACACTCCCATTATAGTTTTTAAAAAGATGTTTTTCTTTGTTTATGTTTGTTACTCATTTCCTACTCTTTTAGGCATTGCCTGATGTCCTCCAAAAGACTTAACCAATAGTGCAGTGATCTGCAAGGTGTTTTAAAAAACGTGTATTTAATGTTGTAACTGCTTTTTTAAAAATTTAATTTTGCTCTAAGTACTCTGTATAAGAAGTGATCATCAAAGATTTGTAAGTAACAGTGAAGGCTTTCTATAGTGATAGGCATAAAACAAAATAAGAAAATTATTGGGTTTAGAAAGCATGGGGTTTAAAACTATTGGAAACAGTTGCAAACATTTCTCATGTGTCTTGTCATTTTTTAAGTGCCCTTAATGAGATGACATAAAAGATACCATTTGAGATTTGAGTTTTAAAACTGAAGTTACTTTTTAGTACGTATAGATACCAGTTGCAAATGCTGGGAAATAAAACCTTGTTAATTCTACAGACAAAAAATATATTTGTTTCCTTTAACCACAGCTCATTTTGTTGGCAAACTACATATATATATATAAAAGCCATCACAATAAACCCCAAACTGCATGATGCCTTGTGCTCGTTCATTGATCAGATCTGTTAGATTTAATAATATAGAAGGGACTTCCACTGAGGCAGTTGTCCTTGTGTGACATCTTTTGAAACACAGAGCTTTACTGTTCTACTCTTACATGGCTGTGCTATGAACGTGGGCCTAAGGTGTGCTGTGTGTTTTTAACACCAGCATATATTCTTAGTCTCCTAAATAACTTGTTTTAAAGGAGATGAGATGAGGGAAGATTTATGCCTAAATGTTCTAGTCCGTTATTCTCATAAGAAGAAATAGTTTTATATAATTTCAGTGTTTTACTGCATAAAGAAACAGTTCATACTTGTCCATGTATTGCTATAGGAACACACACACACCTTTTTCTTTTTTCTTTTTTTTTTTTGGACAAAGGCTGGAGAGATTGAAGTGTTCTTTTATAGAGCTTTTTATACAGGGCTACTTTTCCCAGTTCAGTGATACTTCTTTTAAAGTAACAGTTGAATCACGAAAGTGGAAGGGTTTAAGATGTTCAGCACATGAGGCAGTAATATAGCTTAGAGAATCATAGAATATCCAGAGTTGGAAGGGACCCATAAGGACCATGCAGTCCAACTCCTGGCTCCACACAGGGCCAGCCAAGTCAGAGCATGGGGCTGAGGGCATTGTCCAGATGCTTCTTGAACTCAAGTCAAGCTGGGTGCTGTGACCACTTCCCTGGGCAGCCTGTGCCAGTGCCTGACCATCTTCTCAGTAAAGACCCTCTTCCTAATACCCAGCCTAAACCTCCCATCTCAGCTTGTCTCAGAATGTGCACTGTATAATCATGCAAAAGTATTACCCTTTTTCTGCAGAAGCGTTATTAGCACAAGAATTTGGAGATCAATCTGCCTTATTAACAGGCAACCTAATTTCTGAAGACCTTGTGATTCTTTTTATATATCCTATCTTAAACAGGTTCTATGGTGTTTATTTGGGATATTACAGTTACAGAAACTTTAGAAGCTACACCTGGCAATTCAGTTCCTTACCATTTTATATGCTTTATTCTCTTGACATACCTTAAAGCTGTGATGTTTAGTGTGAGTGAGCACATCACCTAAAAGAGGTTATTCATTCCATTTGCTGTAATTCTATCTGAATTGCCTGAGAGTGGAGAGTCATTAACAACTATATTGAAAGAATAATGACTTTACTTTCCCCAAAAAATAAAATTCTTCAGCTGTTATCGTTACTTTGAGGGTTTTTGAATTTCCAGGGCTAAGAAGTTTTGAGGTTTGTGGAAAGCAAAAAAAACTGAAGGCACAGGCAGGATCTTTTAGGGTACTTTCTGAATGAAGCAGTTCTTTTGTAGGTGATATTTTTTTAAATGAACTTCTGAAAGGATGTGCTAGTTTCATTGACAAGTCAGCTACCCGCTGTGAGTGTTTGAAGCCATAGGTCAAATGTAAAGATCCCCATGTAACAGGTCTGTATTACCTGTGAGGCAGAAGACAACTCCCACAATCATTCTGTTTGATTTAGCTATGCCTTCTCTATTGCAGTCTTCTGTGTGGCAGGCAAGTCTTTAATGTTCCTTGTCAATGGTTCTACCTACCTCCATATTTAATTATTGCAGGCAGGTGACGTTCAACCTCTTCTCAGATGCTTTAGGAAATAGGCCTGTTGCATTTGAGAATAATAGAGCATTCTCAAACATGCCAATCACTTCTGAGTTAAGGTAGGAGTGGTTGCTGCCCAAGTAGTTATTGTAGTATTTTTAGGTATACTACTCCAAACCAGTGGAATCAAATTGATTTATTGTACCTGTAGAAGATTGTTTAGAAAGGCATCCCACATAGTTTCTGGTTGTTTTGTTCACTGAATTTTGAAACCATAATATCAAGACAATAAAGCAAAATTTGAGTATGGAGTTCTTGGGTAATACAGGTTTCCAGACTCACACCAGACTTTGTCTGATTCCTTAAAAAGACAATTGATAATCACCCCAAAATGTTGTAAATTGAGTTAGTTACAAATTCTTTATTAACTGTTAATTTTTTCTAATAAGGTTTCTAGAATGCTGTCAATGTTATGAATTTGTAGCGATGCTGTCAGGGTTTGCTTGGTGTTGGCTCAAATCTGAGATGCTCTCAAACTCTTGGTGTTTCCCAGCTCATATTACTAAGTATACTTCAAGTTCTAACATAGTGTGATTAAACCCTGCCTTCTTGCTGTAGGCTTTGTCTATTTGTAATGTTCACATAGAGTTTTTGGAGAATGGGCATTCAGAATTAAAAACTCTATTTTTAACATGCTAGTTTGTTGAAGGCCTTTGTTTGCCTCACAACAAATACATTTATCTCTTCAGAAAACCAGTCCCTCTTTTTAAAAAAGTGCCTTCAGTCTGAACTTGAAAAACAGCATGACAAAATACTTTGAGATATTTGCAAAAATGAGCAAATATTTACTGAAGCCTTGGCACAGAAACACTCTTGCCAGAGCCTAATTTTTAATTACATGTTATCTTTCCCTTCTCATCAGTTTTTCTAACCTCCTTCTGCATGTTCTGTTGCATGTGTGTTTTATTGTGAATGCTAGGGATTTCTATTGGGTTTTTTCCTTTGGCTGCTCTTTATTTTTAGCAAGGCAAATAAAAATCTCTATTTTGAAATGTTTCAGATAATTGCAGTAAAATATCCATGGTCCTTAAGAACCCTGCTTGTACTTTCCAGTGAATTTATTGCCATGCATGGAGTGAGATTTTTATGTTTAGTCACAAACAGAGTTGTATGTGGCTAAATAAGATTTGTGAGCTTGATTATCATCACTGAACTTTTAACTGAGCACCATTTTACTCTGCCTTTCTGGAGAATGAGTAACAGGTTGTAGTTTTGACTGTTTTGCCCACTACAGGTGACCAACTGAGTGCCATACTGAATTCCATTCAGTCACGGCCAAATCTCCCAGCTCCTTCCATCTTTGATCAAGCTGCAAAACCTCCCTCTTCCCTAGTCCACAGTCCATTTGTGTTCGGACAGCCCCTTTCCTTCCAGCAGCCTCAGCCACAGCTTCAGAGTAAGTTTGTCAGCCTTACCTGCCTCATCAGTCCATTTCTGCAGCTTTGACATTGCTGTTCTCAGTTGCTTACCAGCTACTAATCATCCCTCAGTGCACCTTTCTGGTTTTGTTTTGTTAAGTTTTTCATGATTCAGAAGCATGTGAGGTAATGCTCCTAAGGAAGTATACTTGTTCAGCTTGAATTTCAACATTGACAATTGCCTTACTGTGTGTTCTGCAGCATAGATAAGCCATGAAAGTGCATTTCCAACACTATGCAACTCTGGGTTTGTAACTAAGGTAAATATTTTATACAGTGCAAAATGTTGAGTGTTCCTGTAACATCAAAAATGGACTGCAGTAAATTTGTAGTTACTAAACTTTCTAGCCTCCTAAACTCCTATTTTTGTCATTGTTAACTTTAGGGATATAGCTGGAAAGAGGGGACATCTTGGCACTACTCATAGTAACAGCTCTGGTAGTCTTCCATTGGGTGCTCATAGGCTAAGCAGTTAACCTGAGTACTGATGGGAGGTCAGGAAACTGTTTAGGTTGTGATTAACGAAAGGTAAAAGCTCAGCATTCATGATGGATAGCAGATATTCTACACATAGAAAACAGGTATAGGTTGTGTGACAGGAAGACTAATCTCCTGTCTCTCATAAATTGTCCTTCAGAAGTGCTTCTGTTCTATCCTTCAGTTCTTCCTTGTGCAGCCCTCTCAGTTCAGTCTATTTCTGTGCAGTTCTGGATCTGTCCAGCTCAGCTTATTGAAGTGACAGTGAAGTGTTTCTGTGAGAACTAGATTAAAATCTGTAATTCATTTTTATAAAGACAGTTAGAAATATTCTGACAGTGATTTTCTGTACTTAAGCTGGACTTAAACCAACATCCTGAAAACAGAATGTTTCAAAACCAACTCAGATGAAACAGCTGATTGCAAGTGGCATCAGCACACTGTCACTGAGAGTTTGTCAGTTCAGTATTTTCCCATTGCTTTTTCTTGTTCAGAGTAGTGAAATCAATTTCTTATGTAATTTTGCATTAAAAATAACCCTAATGGTCATATTTCAAACTTCCAATTATTTGTCCTCTAGTGTTTTAGATTTGTATTGCATGAAAAGAAAAGCTGTCAATATTTTTTTATTGGCTGCCCAGCAAGATCTCGCTCAATGGATTTGCCTGTCCAACAGATGTAGATAAACTGTAGTCAGTAAGCTGCATCCATCATCTGTTTTTTAATAAGGAGTCCTGATTCAAAAGGAAGTATCTTTTGTCAAACAGAAGGATCACTGGTATCCTACCAAATGAAATAATAATGAAACTGGGGAAAAATTTCAAGTCTACATCTAATTAGCATATTTTAAGATCCCAACCAATATGCTTATTTGCCTTTCCAGCAAAAATCTTCAGCCAGAGCTGGTATACTGTTGGGTTGTGATTTAATACAAGGACTTTCTTCCAAACAGGTTATTACCAAAATTAAGATTTGATACAAATAATGTAAATAATGCATAAAGGAAGGAAATACTAACACTTTTGTTTTCCCCATAGAAGTTTAAGAATTAGATGAGGGGAAAGTTCCCTGTTTGAACTTCCTTATTCTATTACAGATTTGTTGTTCCTTGATTTGTAAGTTTATCCAAACTCATAGAATCACTTAAGTTGGAAGAGACCTTTAAGATCGAGTCCAACCACAGCCTAACTCTGTAGTCCACCTCTAGACCAGGTCCTTAAGCACAACATCTACACACCTTTCAAATACCTCCAGGGGTTGTGACTCCACCACTTCCCTGGGCAGCCTGTCCCAGTACTTGACTACCCTTCCAATCAAATTATTCCTGACATCTAACCTGAATCTCCCCTGCTGCTGTTCCCTCTCATCCTATCACTTGCTACCTGAGAGAAGAGATGGACCCTCACCTCTCTATACTCTCCTTGCATGTAGTCGCAGAGAGCGATAAGGTCTCCCCTCACCCTCCTTTTCTTAAGACTAAAAAGCCCCAGTTCCCTTAGCTGCTCCTCACAGGACTTGTACTCCAGACCCTCACCAGCTTCACTGCCCTTTTCTGAATGTGCTCCAGCATCTCAAGATCCTTCTTGTAGTGAGGGGCCCAAAACTGGACACAGTACTCGACGTGCAGCCTCACCAGAGCTGAGTATAATGGAACAATCCCTTCCCTGCTCCTGCTGGTCACACTGTTCCTGATACAGGCCAGGATGCTGTTGGCCGCCTTGGCCACCTGGGCACACTGCTGGCTCATGTTCAGCTGGCTGTCCACTAACACCCCCATGTCCCTTTCCTTCAGGGAGCTCTCCAGCCCCCCTGCCCCAAGCCTGTAGCATTGCCTGGGGTTATGTTGTAAGGCTATATTCCTATGCTTGCTCATTTCATAGTTAAGGAAATTATCAGAAGTATTTGAAACTTACATAAGTCTCTAGATTACACATTTTGTTTTAAGTAATTACTTCTATTACTATTATTTCTTGAGATTTTCCAAATTAGAAATTAATGGAGTAATTTGCAATATTAGATTCATTAGAATAGCAAGGCATGCATGCAAAAAGTATTTAGAGAGAAGAGTTCCATTTGGGTTGAATTCCTCTGTGTGGTTTTTAATCTGTGGTCAATGCTGGTGCAGCCATAACAGAACTGTAACAGAAACTTTTTTGACTGTGCAGCTTTCATTCATTTCCAAAGCACTTAAAGCTTCCTGTTACTAGCCATGTAATTTAAAGTTAAATCCATTAAATGACATATCCCAAGGCTCTATGTCAAGTCACTTGGGTTTTTGCTCTAGACATTCTTAGGTTGTCACAAAGGATGTGCTCGGTTCTTAAGTGCTTCTTGCAGTAGAGTTAGATCTAAATATTAAAATGAATATTTATAGTAAATAACTGTTATATTGAAGGGACTAATTGATAGCCTTAAAAGTTGAAAAAAGATGTGCCAGATTAGATTTTACATGCCTGCAGAGGTGATACACTAAATACCAGTTTTGTTTGAAAGTCTTCCTAAATAGCTTAGTCTACCACTGAGATTTTATTTTTCTCTTCTGCCTCAGATATCTGCCTTCATGGGGAGAAATTGCATTTGAAAGCATGATCCTGGGGAAAGTTAGGCTCATGCTGAATATAAAACATACTTGTGCTAGTGACAGAATGTAGTTTTTCTTTAGAAGAGCTTGTAGCTAGCTGTTCTTTCTGAGGAATGGTTTATTTTCTTGGAGTTTGGTTTGGTTGCCAGATTTATTTAGGGAAGAGGGAAAGGGATTGTCACAACCTTTTCTCTTCTGATACAGTGTCTGGTTACTGTTTTCTGGAGATACTACAGTTTTGAACAACCACTTCTTCACATGTAATGCTTGTAGACATGAGAAGTGGTTCTGTTCTTCTTTTCACATCACAGCTAGGTAAACTAATGAGTCCTGTGCATTTCATCAAAGAATTTGTTCCAGAAGGGATAGTATAAAAGAGGGAACTATGTTGCTGAGTTTTGTGTTACTTGCTGAGACTGCAGGGGGCTGATTGTTCTGCCTGATTCTTTTGCTGATTTTCAAACGTGGTGAAGCAAGGGAAAAAAGCTGAGAGAGATTGTTTGCTTCTTCCTAGGGACAGATAACAGCAAGGTGTGTTCTGGTCATGGATTTTAAGTCCTTAACTGTCTTTTATGCAGCCAAATTATAAAGATACTAGAAGAGATGGCATAACATACCTTGAGTTTAGCAAGAGCTGTTTTGACTTGGAATCATAGTAAGGGTTTTTCTCCAGAAAGAGCATAAGTGTGTCTATGTTTCTTCCTTGATTATTCCAATAAAACAGTCTGTGATTACTCCACCCTGAGCGTGCTTGCTACTGAGAAGTTTCTGACATCATCAGTGACGTTGCTCTGGACTGCAGCCTCTCATAGCTGTGAGATTATTCCTGGTTGCTTGACTAATTTTTCTTAAGCACAGAAGAATCAAATTTCTGCTTGGATTCTGAGTGTAGCTGATGTGTGGAAACCTACAGTCAAGGAAGACCTTGCTTACTAACCTTCAGCAGTGTGTGCTGGGTCATATAAATTCCTTAGACATGACAAGTCAGGGAGATGGAATTTTTGTCTTGCTGTCCAGTATCAATTATAAACATCCCACAATTGGCTATTGAACTCTGACCTTGAGGAGAGACATTTGAGACCTTGCAGTCACCAGTGTTAGACCTTTATGCCATGTTTCCTCACATCCTTTGCTATTGCAAAGGAAGAACAGATAGGCTGAAGAGCCTTTGGACCTGCCTTGGTAGTCTTGTTTGTCACATTCTTTTTCTTCCACAGCAGCCCAGGCAGCTCACTGAGCAGCTCCACAGCACAACTACTCCTTCCTCACTCATCTTTACTCCAGGCAGAAGCTGCAGTGCTGAGCTGCTCTTAAAACATTTGTAGTGTCTGTCAGGCAGCTTTCTTGCCAGTCAGTGCTGCAGAGCTGCAAACAGCCATATGTGATCAGCCCCTGACATTGAGTTCCCTGATACATCCCGTCAGTATTGTGCTGCCACTTTCTTTCTGAGTTTGTCCCTTTCCTGTCTGGATGGTAGTTACAGAGCATTTGGAACCACTGGCTTTGCCTGCAGTGCTTTTGTCCCTGTTTCCTAAACTGTAGAGGGGGCATGAAAGGTCAGCAGGTATATGGGGAGCACACAGTCCTTCTCAGTAGTGTGTCAGTGAAATAAAGGGAGAGAATATTCTTAACCAAGCACACTGATCTCTTCCATATAGTGCTGAAAGTACTTCATCATCATGCAGAGCAGACAGAGTATTGGTTTAACTGGGTTTTTTCAGAGACTGCATTGCCAAAGCCCCATTCCTGACAATTTGAGCTAATAAGTTAAATGGTTTCATACCCCAGGCTTTACAGATTTGATAATCAAAGGTATGGATGAAGCACATATTTGCACAGATCAATCCAAAACCATCCCTGGAGGACTGGCATAGGAAATTTTGGATGAAGAACACAAATTGTGTCAAGCTTTCTTAGAAATATATTTGGCTTACCATGCCTTCAAAAATCCTACTTAGAAATTATAAAATTACAGAATAATTTTTATCTAATCTTCTAGCACAGGATTATTGATTTCAGTGAATAAACTGAAGTGGCTCAGGTGTTGGTGCTCCAAACCCTACCTGTGGGTAATAAACATTGTTAATATTTTTTAATGATACTGCATTTCAGCTTTCATTCACTCACTCCCCTACCATATCAGTATCTAATACTTCCTTTTCCTTATTTAACACTTGTTGACTTCAGCATGTTCTTTTACTTATGAAAAAAGAGCCCTTGCCCAACTGTTGTCATGCCATTTGGCATTTTCAAGATGTGAAAAAGGATACTTTGATTGCAGTGCTTGAGGAAATTCAGCCAGCAGCCACGTTACAGCTTCCCTGTCAGTAACAGTGAGCCAAAGAGGAATATATTCCTTTTAAAGAGACATCCATTGCTTAGGCACAGGGCAAAAGCAGGTCAGCACTTTCCTCAGTGCAGAAAAGCAGTGGCATTTCAGAAGAAACTTTAACTTATCTCCAGTCTCCAGAGACATTTTGTTAGTCTGGTTTAGAGTTAAAAAAAGACCAATGTAGACTAGTTGGTGGTATGCCATGCCTCCTAGATTGGCTTGCCACTCTTTCCTCAGAGGAAGTGGTCATGGCTGTTAGAAGACTATATCCTGCCATAGGATCTTGTATCTTCATATTGCATAGCTTTGCAAGCTAGAGTTATTTCTGTGTTAAAGGAAAGAGTGTGCCTGATTAAAGTGTCACATTCAAATGCAATGTTACAAGAGCTTGCCTATCTGTCTTTGAAGTCCTTCTAGTCTTTGGGGTTGATTAAAAAGCAGGAATCCTGAACCAAAAGCTGGTCCCTTTGATTGACCACTTAATCCTCAGTAGACACATTGTTTGCCAAGGCAGCAAGGAGATGATGTGGGAAACTCATTTTCTTTGACCCTCGGTTCCTTAGAAATGATGGAAAAGCAGGACAGTGTTCAACTTAAGCTAGATTACAACATCAGAAAATGTAAGTATTCTCAGGCATAGAATGAAACAAAAATGCCCAAACATGAACTGGGGTTTGCTAAATATTTTCATTTAATTATTCATAGACTGGAATGCTCATATATCAAACTGATGTTTTACAGAATGGTTCCTCCACTGCTACTTTGTGTTCCTAATATGTTTTTCTGCATTTTGCCTTTAAAAGTTGGTAGAATATCCTGCCACTCACAAGTAATAAGCATTTGTAGGCATCAAAGTAGGTAATACTGCTCTTAAATTTTTGCTAATACTGCATTGAGGAAAACAGAGATTATTGTTTTAAAGAATGAAAGTCTTCAAGCATGTGTGAACACCTTTTCATTGTAGAGTCTATAGACTCTTTGTCATTGCTTAAGATAGGGCTTTCAAACTATTTATGTGTACAAGCTCATAAATACAGTACCAGACAGAAAGATGTCTTAAGCAGTGCAGAAATTGAAATCACTTGTTTTCAATAGACTTGTCCTCTTCCACTTCTGTAAAAGGGTCTCTAAACAGTATCTTCTAAAATGCACAACCACTTTAAAATTATGAATGCTGCAAGAATTAGACTTTTTTTTTTCCCTAAAGGAAGGAATAGGAATTTGAATTAAAACAACTCTTTAGGAAAGTACAATGATAGACTTGAAACTAGAAGTCCCTACTGCCACCACACACCAGATTTCATTTGGTGCTGTACCTCTGAATGATTTACCATCAGCAGGCTCTATACTGAAATTACTATTATAGATTATAACAATTTATTTCTTTTTTCTTAAGGCAAAATTGCTTGTAAGGGTTGATAGAAACTTGTTTTCATGTCTGCATGCTTGATGAAACATCTACTGCTAGTTATGTCCCTTGATAGTACTGAGAAGCCAAAATTTCACACTACACATGAAATTTTTCAGAACATTCCGTTATTGGGGTGCATTCAGATTTGAACAGATAGTTTTGGTGGGTTTATAATGTTTTTCTTTATTCTTTCTAGTGATTAGTGTGACTTCCCAACACAAACAGCTGGGTGTTCTCTGATCTTCTCAAAACAATGTGAGAATTAGTCATCCAGAAGGCAGTGTGGCAGTTTGAAGTAATTAATCTCTGAATTTACAGATCAGAAGTTAAAAACAGAGTTCCTTTGGAAAACTAGAGATGGGTTTTTAGAATAATAAATCTCATTGGCTAGTCTATACACATGCTGCATTTTTAGATCCTTGAAACTGATACTGAAATCACAGCAGATCTTTTATTCTTTTAAAATTTATATCAGGGAAAACATCTTGAAGTAACAGTTTCTCATTTTAAACTAAGGTAGGAGCCTAAATAATGTGTGCAGAATACATAACAAAGGAGATGCTTATCATTTGAAATGCTTGTTTTTATCTTTACTGCTTTTTTCTCCATTGAATCTGTGCTGCTTCTGTGCAACTGTTTTCCACTGTAGAAACTCCATCCTGCTGCCTTGCTTCTCGTGAGCGTATTTACAAAACTAGTGATGTAGCTGGGCCTGCCTCTGCTATTTCATCTCTCTCTCACAAACTGAAGGGTGGGTATCCATGCCAACATAGCAAGGTTATTCACATATTTGCATTCAAGTGACTTCTTTTTCGGTCCTTCCATTCATTTTCATTTCATTCACTTAAAACTCTTGTTTCAAAAGTAAACATTCAAGTTTGGTGTTTGCTGGGAGCTCATTTGATTGAACTGTTTGGTGTCGCCTTTCTGGGCTGCAGCAACTCTGTGAATTTGTGATCTAGCTATCTTACTGCTCTGTAAAGAAAGGTGACTGTTGGTCTGCTCTAATGAAATATGGAAGAAGAAAGGGGGGAAATAGGTGGTGGCTTTTCTTTACAGGTAAAGCAGTTTGTTACATGATTATCCAGCTTTTAATTTTGGGATTTTTTTTTGTATGTGTGTGCTAATAGTCCAGAAGGCTAATTAGGGTTATTGTGCACGTTTGTACTTTTGTTTCTCAAAACATAAAATACTTGTTATTACTGGAAGCCTGTGTTAAGTCATGCAGTTCATAAGCAGGTTTGTTCTAGAATGTTTTCTTGCTTGGTAGTCGCTAGTCACACATAGTCACACATACACTTTGAATTTGATACATTGCTGGATAGTTCCATGTCCTCTAAGATGACTATTGTTGTCTTTTTCACTGTTTTTTCCTTCATAAGGAATTCTGTAAAAGGTTCTCTCTAGAGTACTTTCTCATCTGGCAAATGTTAAATTCAGGTTTTTTATTTGTTCCTGGGAAAAGTTGGTATGATACAATTCTAACATACATTTCTGAATTCATACATCACTAAGTAGATGTCCCTAAATAGTTCGCCAGTAGAACTGGTAAACAACTGAGCTGCCAAGAGCAAAATACTTGGATTGATTTAAGAAACTTGTTTGTTTAACAAAAACAATCACTTTGTAAACCATGTCATGCTGTGTTATATTTTCCCTTCCTCTCTTCCCCTCCAAAAAAAAGGTAGCCATAAGAAAAAAAAATACAGATTTGACTCTCAAATCTTATTATGATGATGTTTGAGATATTCTGATCATATTCTACTGCTTGCATTTGGTATATCATGCCTGAATATAGTCAAAATACTACTACTCTGCCTGGAGAAGCATGAACTCCTACCACGTCCTGGGAAGCCAGGAGAGTACCTTAACCTTCCAGCTTGTCAAGTGGTCTAATATAGATATCCTTCTCTTCTTCCTGTTGCTGCTTGGTTTATTACAAGGTCTTTAAATGTGGAGGTAGCAATATAATAAGAATTGTTTTGTAACCTGAGGAAACATCTAGGTTACTAGACTTAAACTCTGCAAAATTTGTTTTTCAATTGCGAGAGGCAGTGGTAAGAAAAAAACCCTGAGGTCACCCATGCTTCTATATATTTGCTAACATAGGGCTAAGGTTTCACAGTTGCCAGCTGGAGGACTTGGTTCAGATCCCATAATGCAGAACACAGGAAACACAGATTTCCCACCTTCTAAGTTAATGCTGAAGGTACTGGATAAAAGGCAACTGCCTGTGCTTTCTGCTTCCTTTAGAAATCAAAGTCTCAATTTGCCAATGTTCTCTTATTAATTGAAACTTCTTTTTTTTTTTGACAAATAGTTGTTGTACTCAGACAAGTGGAAGTAACTTTGTAGTGTCTAGAAAAGCAAAATAATCCAAAGTACTGTAACCTAATTCTACAAGCCTAGTAAGAGAAACTTTGTCATGTTAATGAAGGAAGCCTGTTTGTACCAGATAACTGATTCAGGGCTTTGCATCACAGTGCTTCATGGACAGACAGTTGTAGCTAATTCACAACTGCTGTGGTGCTTGTCAGTAGCTTCAACATTGTCTTTATTTTCAAAATACAATTCTGCAGGAAGGACTGGGTATGCTCACTGAAGTATTAGAAGCAGATTGCTTGATATACTTACATAGTAATGGGTTTGCATGTAGTTTTATTAAGCTGCCCATAGGTTTTGTACTTTTGAGTTGTAGTGCAGGTATGAAGTCAATGTGCAGAGGCATAATAAATTACTGCATCAAAATAAAAGAACACAATAGACCAGAGTTGACTTAGCTTAGTGGGTGGAAAGGTGAGGAGTATGGGGGGTTTTGGTTTGGTTTTGGGTGGGTGTTTTTAATAGGTTTTGTAGGATAGTTTGTGGTCTTAAAACTGTGGATACCTCAGATAGCCAATGTGAATCATTGTAAACATGTTTGTAAGCCTCTTACCCAATTTGCCTTTTAGCTGTATCTACTTCCTATGTTTCCTGACTCTTGAGCATTAAAGAAAATAAACTTGTTAATCTTTCTCCAAGACCCTTGATGCAGTCAGACTGACACACATAGAGATAATAAATAATCCTTGGGTTCTGTTACAACTGTGGTAAACTTAGTTAACTCCTGGATTTTACCTAAGGATGTAAACTGTACTTCCTTTACTAGAGGTTAGTGGAAATAGTGAACTGTTCCTTTTGAATCCTCCATAGTAGTGCTTTCTCTATTAGTATTTCATAACAGTGTTTGTATGGATCTTTGGGAGAAGAAATATATTGAAAAAATCCTAGAGGGGAAAAAATTCCTTGTGATAATTTTTCCTTTCATTCTTGTGTGAACAGAAGCATGTCTTTGAATTTTGTCTTGCATTCAGGTCTTTAATCCTTGCTTCATATTACTAAAGGTAGCACTGTCAAAACAAAGCAACTTACTGTAAAATGTACTAAACAGGTGACAGAATGAACTTCACAGGAGCTGCGAGACCCATTTCTCCAGCAGGGAAGTCAGACATGTCATCAAAACACAGAGCTGACTGTAGGTCACCCAAGCTCGATGTGCGGATGAACAGAGCTGCTGCTGACCAGAAGAAACCCAGGAATACAGATGGTTTATCTGCCAGTGAGTCTCTCTTGCTGAAATCAGACGCTGCAAAGCTGCGGTCAGACTCTCACAGCAGGTCTCTGTCTCCAAACCATAACACTTTGCAAACACTAAAAACTGATGGAAGAACTACTACGTGTCTGAGAGCTGAATCTCCAGGGCCAGGAACCCGGTCATCCTCTCCAAAGACAAAGACACTTACAGCTGTTAGATCTGGTGCTAGCTCTCCGCGGTCCTCCTCACCCCATGACAAAACTCTACCTCAGAAAGCTTCATCCCCTGTAAAAACAAAGCTTGATCCTCCTCGAGAACGATCCAAATCGGATTCTTACACGTTGGACCCAGACACTCTTCGCAAAAAGAAAGTACCACTAACAGAACCCTTAAGGGGGAGGTCCACTTCACCCAAACCAAAAATTATTGCAAAAGATGGAAAACCTGTTACAGAAACTGAAAACAGAGCTCCTTCCCCTCATGTCGTGCAAGAAAATCTTCACAGTGAGGTCGTTGAAGTATGTACTTCGAGTACTTTAAAGACCAACAGCATTACAGATACCACCTGTGAAGACAACACAGAATTCAGAAGTGTGGACGATGGTTCTAATAAAGTTCATTTCAGCATAGGAAAAGCACCACTGAAAGATGAGCAAGACATGAGAGCATCTCCAAAAGTGAGCCGTAAATGTGCTGGTAGGCACACAAGGCCCAAAAAGGAAAAATCCAGCTTCCTTTTCAAAGGAGATGGCTCCAAGCCTGTAGAGCCTGCCAAACAGGCAATGTCACCTTCTGTTGCAGAATGTGCCAGGGCTGTATTTGCTGCATTTCTTTGGCATGAAGGAATAGTTCACGATGCCATGGCTTGTTCGTCTTTCTTGAAGTTTAATCCAGAGCTGTCCAAAGAGCACGCACCAATACGGAACAGTCTAACTCAACAACCTGCAGAGGAAAAAGAAACCAAGTTGAAAAATAGACATTCATTGGAAATATCATCTGCTCTTAACATGTTCAACATCTCACCTCATGGGCCAGATATATCTAAAATGGGTAGCATCAATAAAAACAAAGTCCTTTCAATGTTAAAAGAACCACCTCTGCATGAAAAGTGTGAGGATGGAAAAACTGAAACTACCTCCTTTGATGCATCCAGTCATCACGCAATGAAGTCCAAGTCTCCTCTTCCATTAACGCTGCAGCACTTGGTAGCTTTCTGGGAAGATATTTCTTTAGCAACTATTAAAGCAGCTTCCCAAAACATGATTTTTCCAAGTCCTGGTTCTTGTGCAGTGTTAAAGAAGAAGGAAAGTGACAAAGACAACAAGAAAACAAAGAAAGAGAAGAAGAAAAAAGAAAAGGTTGAGACTAGACCAAGGGGAAATCTTTTTGGTGAGATGGCCCAGCTTGCAGTGGGAGGACCCGAAAAAGACACTATCTGTGAGTTGTGTGGAGAATCCCATCCGTATCCTGTGACTTACCACATGAGGCAAGCTCATCCAGGTAAGATTATGCTATATTTTAAATTCCTGTGTCCATCTGTAGATGCATGCACATTTTGGTATTAGTACTGTTACAAAAATGTCAGGCTGTCTTGTCTAACCTTCCAACACAGTTGACTATATAAGCTAAACTAAAACTTAAGACATGCTTAGAAATCATTTACATGCTTGTGTAAGTAATTTTCAGTAATTACAGATCTGAGCTTTCAAAGATGAAGAAAGTTGTTTGGAACAAGACCAACACAATGAGCTGCCTTTACAGTAGCTCTTCAGAAATGGGCCATTTATTACGCTTTAGGATTTGAAACTGTGCTGAGAAAATTGGAAATACAGTTTAAACATGTCTATGTTGTCAATTGTTTCCTACTGTGAATAGTAGGAAACTTTTCATCTTTTTTTGTTTGTTTAAAATATATCTTTATAAAAATCCAGTTACAGTCCCTAGACAATTTGTATTGGCTGGTAAACAGAGTTTAAGAGAAACATTAGTTGTGTGTTCTTCAGAAGAGATCACTGATTGGATTAGCTACAATATAGCTAGTGATAAGTAGCCTTCTTAGAGATTCACTTTGAAAGTTGGTTAGACAGGGGATAGGTTTTTAGGGTGGTTAAATGACAGATCGTGTTGGCTAATATGTAATACTGACCTTACTGTTGCTTAGCTGGCTCAACAGGGAGCTGTTCATGCTGCGGAGGGGTTCATAATAAAAAACTTGTAATCTGCAGTGTGTTTGGACTCTTTGGGTGCTGGTGGGATGTGTGGACACACATCTCGTTGTTTGGGGCTTTTTTTTATTCACTTCAGAAATACAGAAGAGGAGAAAATTAAGCCAGGAAAAGACAAGTGTCTTCCTTCCCCTTTCTCCATCCTTCTCTTATAGTAATAAATAATATTATAATAATAACCCTTTTGAAATAACTTTTTTCCCCATGTTTTTGTCTGATGTAGGTTGTGGCCGGTATGCAGGTGGCCAAGGCTACAACAGCATTGGGCACTTCTGTGGAGGATGGGCTGGTAATTGTGGTGATGGTGGCATTGGAGGAAGCACTTGGTATTTGGTTTGTGATCGATGCAGAGATAAATATCTCCGTGAAAAGCAAGCAGCAGCAAGAGAGAAGGTATTCTCACCTGTTTCTCATATGTTCAGCACTGTCTGCGTAATAATACCGTGTTTGCACCTTGAAAATAAGGTAGGGCTGCTAGTTCAAAAACTGAAATTTCAGAATTTTTAAAGATTTTAGAATATCCACTTATGTGACAGGTTTAAAATAATAAGATAGAAACTTTGCTGATTACTTCTGACCAGATTCAGACAGCAGTGTTTTCAAGTTCATGAAGTAATTTTATTTTTTACCCACATACAACTACAGCATTGAATGTAGTACCTTTTTTTTAACTATGTGGCAGTTTAAGTGAATAATTACTGAAATATGAATACTATTTATCTTTCTGTGTGGTTTCCACACAAAATTCATCCTGAGGAAAACATCAAAACTCATCTCTTTATTAAATTTCTGCAAAGCTATGAAAATAATAGAATTGCCACTTAGTTTTGAAATGTTTTCTATTACAGGAAGAATCAAGCAACTTCAGTATAAGTAATTTTGTCAGCTTTTCCTGTGATGAAGTGTAATTTAAATGTACCTTGTTTAAATTTCTGTAGATCAAACAGTCTAGGAGAAAACCAATGCAAGTTAAGACCCCACGTGCCTTGCCAACTATGGAAGCTCATCAAGTGATTAAAGCCAATGCACTGTATTTACTGTCGCTGAGTAGTGCTGCTGAGCCCAGTATCCTCTGCTATCACCCTGCAAAAGCATTCCAATCTCAACTTCCCAGTGTCAAAGAAGGAATTTCTGAAGACTTTCCCATTAAAATGCCATGTCTCTATCTTCAGACATTAGCAAGGTAATTAAAGGAAGTTTATCAATACTGATTTTCATATATATTTATAGTGGTGGATAAAAATGTGTGTAAATTTTATGTGAAATAATACATAATTCTTAATGGTGTTTGTACTTCCTTTTCTACTTTTATTATCTTGTTGAATTTCTTAGATTCTGTTTGCTCCAAGGGTGAAACATTCCATTCCCTGAATAACTTTTGGATGATAAATACTTCTTAACAGTGTATTTTTTTTTGTCCAAAGTGTTTTGAATTTTCTGAAGAGTTTAACTTGGTGTGTGTTAGTAGCAGGCATGTGCTGCTTTTCTCTCTTCACAGTCAAAAATAGCACGAAGGGAACTAGAAGACTTGTGCTTACGTATTTCTAAGTAGATGTCACTGTAGTGTCTCGTGTTTATGATGGATAGACCTAAATTATGTAAAGATAATACACTAAAAGATAGAAAAGGGTGATTCACACTCCCTCTTGGATGAAAATGTCTTTTTTTTTTCTACTTAAACTTGTAAGTCACAGCCAGCTTAAGTGCATTAGGTGAGGAGTAAACAAATAGCATTGGCTGGCTAAATATATTGGCAAAAGACTTTTGTGTGTGTGTGTGTGTTTCAGGAACTTGTAATCCTTAATCCAAATTTAAAAATCTAATTTGATACAGGCATCACCATGAAAATTTTGTTGGGTACCAGGACGACAACCTTTTCCAGGATGAGATGAGGTACCTGCGCTCAACTTCAGTACCAGCACCGTACATCTCGGTTACTCCTGATGCAAGCCCTAATGTCTTCGAAGAGCCAGAGAGTAACATGAAATCTATGCCCCCAAGGTACTCCCTTGTCATTCTAGGTACTACCTACAAATGCTAAAACATTAGCATAACACCAATTTATGAAAAAGAAAAACATTGCTCTAGTTAAGTAGCTAAAGTATCTGATCAGCCCAGATCTGTCTCTGAAACAGCAGCAAAAAAGCCAGAAATGTTATGAAGCTGTAGTCAAAAAAGTGTCTTCAGTGAATAGTGCATCAGGTATGTTTCCAACTGCCAGCAATGCAAGTTTGCAAATCAGATTTGAAACTTTTAATTGTAATGCAAACTAATTGCTTCTCCTTAGAAAGGTCTTGGGTTTACAACCTAAAGATGGAAAAAAGTTTGTTCAGAAATTGTAGGGACTTCTAGCATACCTCAGGGAAATTTATCTATAGTCCTTAGTCCAGGCCTGCTTATTTCCCCACAAGGACAAACACAATTTTCTAGACTCTCCAGAAGTGCAGGACTGAAGAAGTGATCTAGAGAGCAATAATCCAAGGACCAAAGCTTCTGTGACCTACTTGAAAATGTAGCATTCCCCACACACACACACCCTGTATTTCTGTTCTGTAACACAGCTGACAGGTGAAGACGAATGGCCTTTTTTGAAAGGAAGTATCTTTTATCCTCCCTTCAGGATTTTATTAGGGAGGTTTGAACCAGGAGGGGATTTGATTTCTTTACATTTTTCAAAGCATGTGTTGCTGCTGCTTCTGTGGGAAGTTAAAATGTCACAGAAGAAACGACAATTTACTGCTATCTAGGACCAAGAGTACAGGATGGTTTCTGTCAGGATAAGCTAGTTTATTATCTCATTAAGTTTGCTCTGATCTAGTTCAAACAATTACAGACTTTCTGGTTTTGCCAGGGAAAAACAAGGCTCTTACGTAATAATAGTCTGGAATCAACTTAGCTGCTCGCGGTTTTAGGTATCAGACAGTGGTTCCTCATATTAGAAAGAGGATGTAATGAAGATAAAATTTGCTTTTAATCTGTTTTTATTTCAATCTGTTATATTTTATACTGATTGCAAAAACAATTTATTGGAATACTACAATCTACAATGTAGTCTTTTCAGAAATAGAACTTTTCTAACAAAACTCCTTAAGAGTGCATCGTATTGGTATATTCCTTTATTAAAACTGTGGACACCATGGTCTCCTGAGGCCTATAGGGACAGCATAAGCTGGGAGTTCTTCTGCAGACTGTAAGAAGTCCACTGAAGGTAAGGAGTAAAACATGTCAGAGGCGTAGCCGTAGCAATTGAAAGTTGACTTTAAGGCTAATGACTTAGAAACTTTTACTTCACATAAAGTTATAAATTTCAGTTGGCTTGCATATTAAAAAATCACTCCATAAACATTTTCACATGCATTCTCTGGGCAAATTTGGTCTGAAACTTCAGTTCAGGCATGATCTGAGTGTTTGTGTTCTCTCTAAAAAAATACCTAAATTCTCAGAATTTACCATGTGCATCACTACATAAAGCACTTGCATGCTTTCTCATCATGTGTAATTCTAATACATGTTCCTTCTTTTCCAGCATTTAAACAGTTATTAGGTACATAAGACAAACTTCCATGCAGTAGTAGCATTGTCATTATGAAATGCATGTGTCTTTAGTTAATACTTCTGTGTAACTCAGGTATACTTTATATTAATGGGTCTAAACTTCACTGATTTCTTTGTAGCTTGGAAACCAGTCCAATAACAGACACAGACCTTGCGAAGCGTACAGTCTTTCAAAGATCTTACTCTGTTGTTGCATCAGAATATGACAAGCAGCATTCAATTTTGCCAGCACGTGTGAAGGCCATCCCTAGGAGACGAGTCAACAGCGGAGATGCAGGTAAGAGCACAGACATCAGATGCAGTGAAAAGATACTCAAGGATACGACATTGGATTCACAGGTCTTCTCAGAAACTGTAGACTAATATTTTTTTAGAAATAAATGTAATGGATTTTATTCCTGTTCATTAATAAACATTAGCTGATTGCGAATCTACACAGGATTAGCCTAAAAACAGCTCAGGAATTGCCATGGTTCTGAAATTCGTGCTGCATCTTTTGTGCCTGATGTTGAAGTTGTATCTACTTTCTCAGCTGAAGCATAATTTTTCTGTGCTGTTTTTCTTAAAGCATTTTTCTCATAGAAAAAAAATGAACACAAATATAAATTCTAAAGTTGCTCTGTTTATTTCTATTTTTGCTGTGGAAATAAAATGCACAAGTAATCTAATGTTGCATATTTTTATGCTTTTGAATAGAAGTGGGGTCCTCTCTCCTGAGACATCCATCTCCTGAACTTTCTCGGTTAATCTCCGCCCACAGCTCTCTTTCCAAAGGAGAGAGAAATTTCCAGTGGCCAGTATTGGCATTTGTAATCCAGCATCATGACCTGGAAGGACTTGAAATAGCAATGAAACAAGCCTTACGGAAATCTGCTTGCAGAGTCTTTGCCATGGAGGTATTTATGTACCAACGAATCATATATTATAAAAATCATAGAATCATAGAATGGTCTGGGTTGGAAGGGACCCCAAGGATCACAGAGCTCCAACCCCCCTGCCACAGGCAGGGCCACCAACCTCAGGCCTGGATCTACACAAGGTTGCCCAGGGCCCCATCCAACCTGGCCTTGAACACCTCCAGGGACAGGGCATCCACCACCTCTCTGGGCAGTCTGTTCCAGCACCTCACCACTCTTTCTGTTAAAAACTTCTCCCTAATATTCAATCTAAACCTTCCCTCCTTCAGCTTTAATCCATTCCCCCTTGTCCTGCCATTATCTGCCCTTTTAAAAAGTTGATTCCCCTCCTGTTTGTATGCTCCCTTCAGGTACTGGCAGGCTGCAATGAGGTCCTCCCGCAGCGTTCTCTTCTCCAGGCTGAACAAGCCCAGCTCCCTCAGCCTCTCTTTGTAGGGCAGGTGCTCCAGCCCTCTAATCATCCTTGTGGCCCTCCTCTGAACCCTCTCCAACAGTTCCACATCTTTCTTGTATTGGGGGCCCCAGCTCTGGACACAGTACTCCAGGTGGGGCCTCACGAGGGCAGAGTAGAGAGGGACAATCCCCTCCCTGTCCCTGCTGGCCACCCCTCTTCTGATGGAGCCCAAAATAAGACATTTGTAAATTCTGTCTCAGATTTAAAACAGATTTTATATAGATTTTAAAAAAATATTCATCATGTGCAGTAAACCTATTCTGAAAGTTCACGGACTTGCATTATTACCTCTAAATGTTACAGGTACAGAAGTACTGCTTGTAAACCTTCCTCAACAGCATATCTGTTGTGTAAAAAAATCTCTGCTAGGAGAATATTACTGAGACTTCAAAAATTGATTTTAGAAATATTGCTTCCTCTTTTGCTCAGCATCTTCCTGGTCCTACTTGGCATTCATTTTTCAAATCTTGGACTGAGGATTCTCTCTTTAGATTGGTTTTAGTGCTGGTGATATTTCACAGCTTCCTCCTGTTGTGTAGATAGCGAATAAGCAATCAAAGATCCAATAAAGTTTGATGGCTTCAATAAATGCTGTAAGAGGTATCCTCATTAAGGCAATTTCTTCCTTTTTTCCTCTTTTTTCTTTTCTTTTTTATGTTTAATCTAAGCTTTATTTAATAAAGTTTCTTCTGAACTTGTATATACAGCATGGGTATTTTTTCAGGTATTTGTAACATTGAAACTACGGGTGGATTTGCTCAAATAAAGTAAAAAAACACTCATCTGCTATTAAGCACCAGCCATCAAATTTCCAAGCATCAGCATGCAGAAGTATTTAGAAGAACATAAGAATGTTAAAACTTTTAAAGCCCCTTTTTTTCCCCATGGTTGATTTTTTTTGTTGTTGTTGTTCTTGTTGGAAGTGGCTAAATCAGTGTGATTCATTGGCAATAGCAGAGACCAAAAAGGAAACCAAATCTCAACACGCAGAGTTCTAAATTTAAAAGGATCTTTGCTTTGTTAGACAGTTTAAGTAGTAAATAGTGCTGCCACCTCATCCTGTAATAATCTCCAAAAATACATAAGAACTTTGCTTTTTAAAACATTAAACCTCTTTTCAGTTAATTTTGTGTGTGGTGTTTGTGAATTACTTTGCCATGTCTCCTGTAAACAGCTGTCACCGTAATAAACTGTTTCAGCTAGAGCAGTGTGTCATACTTGAAGACATAGCCTGTCCAAAAGCATCAGTGAACCTCTTTACAGAAATGGTTTAAGAAACAGTTTTACCCCAAGTTTGCTTATCCAATTGATAACACTTTGTGTGCATTTTATTTTAGGCTTTCAACTGGCTTCTCTGTAATGTCATTCAGACAACTTCTCTTCATGATATTTTATGGCACTTTGTGGCTTCCCTGACTCCTGCACCTGTAGAACCTGAAGAAGAGGAGGATGAAGAAAATAAATCAAATAAAGAAAATGCAGAACAAGTGAGTGAGGTTCAGCGTTTCTTTAGTAAATACAGTATCTCTGTTGATTTTTTTAGTCCACTTAGAAATAATTTTATTATATGCTTAATAAAAAAAAAACAATATCCCAAAAAGCCCTTAATCATCTCGTAATTAAGAAACAGAACCTTAATTATGGAATGAAAATTCTTAGTCTTAAATTGCAGTTAAATACTTTTGGTAATCACAGATCAATTAATCTTTCCCTCTAAAATTGCCAAATTGTGAGATTATGAATTGCAGTCTTTTAAGGTGTTGTTTTTGTGAGTATTCATGGGAAAGAAGGCAGAAAAAAAGCACAACTATGTTGATAACCCAGTAACTTCCTTTTGCTACCACAAAAAAAAATAGAGAAAAAGGTAAAATATTTTTCAGAGAAGCTTTGTTGTTTGGTCTGCTGTCTTTCACTTCAAGAAAATGCTGGAGTTCTGAAAATCTATAGTTAATTTGAGTAATTATGTACATGTGGATTTAAAAAGAATTGTATCTATAAAAATAATCACATATACACTACATATAGTTCATTGACTTAAGAAAAATCTATGGTATGTTCTGAGAATGTAGCATGTAAAATCATGTAGTCCAACATATCACTCTTCCAAAAAGGTATCTTCATACAGTCTTCTAGATTTAGCTCTGATTAAAAGCATGTCCACAATGAATAGCTCAAGGAATAATGGTAGGGCTACTAGTAAACCAGGGTCATTTTTATCATTTAAAATACAATGCAGCTTAAAAATGAGAAGTCCTGAAATGAGTCTTCTCAGCATTGCAGCCCTGGTACATGGTTGTAGTACAAAGCAACTGTAGTTCTGCCCTAAATTTTATGTGGGATATCAACTTTTCCATGGTACTGTATCAACATGCAGGTTTATAATCCCACTTATTTCCAGGTGTGCCCAATTCTTGCATGTGTACATTAAAGCTAATTTGCAGTAGCTCTGTGTATTATATTCTGAATATTGTTTCTCTGTGTGGCACCAACAATTTTCTGCCCTGTTATTTCAGATGCTACATCAAAAGCATTGCTAGAGTGAGGGAAATGAGTTCCCACTTGTCCTTATGCCAGTCAGCTTCCAAAATAAGAACCTTTACTATATCAAAGATTAAACAAATATTATTTTAGCTGCAGTTTGCATAATTACTGACTGAAATACAAACATTAGAATGAAATTATAAAAATATGCCCCTTTTGCTCTGGTGGGAATGCTGCTTCCCTTTTGATGTAATGAAGGGAGGAGTTAAAAATTCCCCTTGGTCACTTGGCTAGGATGAATAATTTTATGGTGTGCAAGAAACTGGCAACAGTTTTCAGCTAATTATCCCATATCACTCGTGGTATATATTAAAATCACATAGTCTTCCTTCAGTGGTCTGATCACATGATAAAAATACCCATTTAATTACACCTGCACAATGTAATGAATTTAGGGCAGTTTGGTGCTTTTCAACAACTGCAATTCATTTTCTTATGTGAAATATTTTTCTGGATTCTTTTAATATTTGATGGGGATGGTGATCCAGAACCATCAGTGGTTTAATGTATAAGGTTCAAGGACAGTGTACTTGCTAAAGCGAATCAAAAAACAATAATTACTGATCTGCAGAGGAGATGGGGGAGGAGGATCCTATCTGTGTGTAGGTAGGATACTTAGGGGCAAGGGGAATTACCTAGGCTTTGGTCCTTTTCTGAATAATTGATTATATTTAGCATTGAGTTGAATCTCATGCTTCCTACTCTGTACACTGAGTTACTTTACCGCATTGGGCCCCGCAGGAAGATGCAGAGCAATGTCTGGTTTGATGATTCTTGTCTAGTTGAACTGGTGCCTAAAACCATTTTCAGTGAAGACTGTAGCGTTTCTAGGCATTCAAGTAGCTCAGGTCTATGGGAAATCTACTTGCAAGGATATACACAGGGAATTTAATGGGTGTAAGACAGTAAGTTTGAATCTGGCTCTGGATATAGCATACTCTGGGGGCATGGGGCTCCATGGTTCAAGCAGATTTTCTTGTAAAAAAGAAGCAGAGGAAGCAGTTTGTATTCTTTATAAATGAGTTTTCCCCTGCTTTCTAAAACAGGACATTGTGATCACAACATCCTCCTTTCTTTGCTGCTCTTCCCCATAACATGCCTTGCTGGCCCCCACCCTCTTGGGTGCTCTACCGCTGCCTTCATACCCACTGCCCAGTGGAAGCTGGCTCCCAACCCACAGCTGGTCTGATACTGACACACCTTAATTAAGAATCATTATTTTTATGGGTCTAATGAAATGCAAGAGCTGATAACCTTAGCTTAATTAGCAATTTTTTTATGGCTGAGGGTTGCTGCTTAGGAAAGTTAACAGCTGGAATATCTTATTTTTACTTGTTTGCTTTCAGATTATCACAGTGTAATATTTCACACCTTTAAATCCATAGAAATCCATGGTAGTGTACTTCCCAAATTCCTTGTTCAGTGTTCCTGTATGACTTGTTATTGTAAAAATTCTCTGACAGAACAGCTTTGAGGTTCACACTCATTACAGGATTATTGCAGATGTCCTTAACCCAAATATAATAAAAGGTTTTATTTCTATTTATTCAGACTTCTTTCTCTAAAAGTCTGTTAACAACACAAAAAATACTTTGCCTCTTAGGAGAAAGACACGAGAGTATGTGAACATCCCCTGTCAGATATAGTGATTGCTGGTGAAGCAGCTCATCCGTTACCCCACACTTTTCATCGCCTTCTCCAGACAATCTCTGATCTCATGATGTCTCTCCCCAGTGGTAGTGCATTACAGCAAATGGCCTTAAGGTAAGTGCAAATTAAGAAAATTCTTAAAAGCATAGAAATGTTGTAGCATTATAGATTAATAGATTTTGCACTGTAGATAGTGCAAATTTGAAACAGTGTTATGTTCCTGTGTGAAAAGGAGTGTGTCTGTTCTTAATTATAGGAAAGAGGTATGAATGTTTATATGTATAAATAATAGTATGATAGATTTTGTAGAGAAAAGTGTATTTGCTTTTAAATTCTGAACTGTATCTGCTGTGGAGAAATATTGCTGAATAATATGCTACTGTCTGTGTGTATCTCTGCGGGAGCACCACAGAATCACTGAATATACTTAATTGGAAGGGACCCATAAGGGTCATCAAGTTCAACTCCAACAGTAACAGGACTTTATAGCAACATATACAACACTGGTGAGACACAATGCAGTTTCTCACTGAACCACACAACTCGGGCCATACGGCTCAGAGCCATCCCGAAGCTCGACCATCCCCAAAAACTGCGTGTCCTGGAGCTGAGTGTTCCTCCTCCCACCAGCCCCCCTTCACCCTGACCATGATGTCATGGTGTGGAATACCCATTTTGGCCAGTTTGGGTCACCTGTCCTGACTGTGTCCCCTCCTAGTTTCCTGGGTGTCCCCTACTTTGTTAGCAGGGCTGTATGAAGAACTGAGAAGTCCTTGACTGCTTGGTAGCAACTAAAACATCAGTGTGTTATCAGCACTGCTCTCATCCTAACTTCCAAACCCACTGCTAGAAAGAAAATTAACTCTATCCTATTCTAGTTGAAACCAGGACACTGTTAAAGGTCTAAGAAAGCCTTCCTCAAAATGTGGTGCAGAAACACTTAAGATCTTGCAAGAAATTGAAATTTAATGTTTATAGAACATAATTTGGAAAGCAAAAATGTAGTGGTTTTACTGGTAGGTTATGTCTATTAAACAGTCTGCAAAATCTCAAAATCCACTAAATGTGTTTTCAGGTGCTGGAGTCTCAAATTCAAACAATCTGATCACCAGTTCCTGCACCAAAGCAATGTTTTTCATCATATCAACAACATCTTGTCTAAATCTGATGATGGAGATAGCGAAGAAAGTTTTAGTATCAGTATTCAGTCTGGTTTTGAAGTCATGAATCAGGCAAGTATTGAACCTCTCCCTGAGAAGCAGAGTTCAGTTGTGAACCACCTGTACTTCTTAGGATCATTCTGTTTGAATTCAAAGGTTCTTTACTGTGATGTCGTGTTTTCTCCAGTGAATCTCAGTTTGGGATCTTGTTGCTGATATTCAGGTTCTCATACTTAGTTTTGGAGATAAAAATACTCTTCCATAGTACATGTATCACATGGAGCAGTGCTTTTTAAGTGCTTGCTTGCAAGCACAGTGTTTGGGGATCTCTTAAAGCTCATTTAGTTAATTCATTTGGTTCATCGAGTTAGTTTATTTTATTAAAATGCTGTGTATGCTTGCAGTACTGGCTTATATCTTCTTTTTTTCCCCTCTGTTACTCTGAGGAGCACAAATCAATATTCCTGATTGATATCTTTAGTGTTTTCTTCCATTTATGAATACATTTGGGCATTTCCTAATTTATTCAGCTGTTAGCTATTAATATTTCCTTTGGTTTAAAGAGCTGGATAATTTGAACCAACAAATAAAAAGTTTCTTCTAATTCAAAGAGTTCTTTTCCTCAGAACAGAAATCTGTGTGGTTTCAAAAATTGTAAATAATGCCTGTATTTGGGCTTGCATTCAGATGTTTTTAATATTTCTCATTTGTTTTCCCAGGAACTGTGTATAGTGGTTTGTCTGAAAGACCTAACCAGCATTGTTGACATTAAAACATCAAGCCGACCAGCCATGATTGGTAGTTTAACAGATGGGTCTACAGAAACGTTCTGGGAGTCAGGAGATGAAGATAAAAACAAGACTAAAAACATCACCATCAATTGTGTAAAAGGAATCAATGCACGTTACGTGTGCGTTCATGTAGACAATTCCAGAGACCTTGGGGTAAGATGAAAATGAAATGTCTCTCCTTGAAGGTGCATAGCTAAAGCTGTATACACTTATCAATCAAGAACCAATGCTTTGTTTGTCCAGTTCAATTTCTAATTCTGATTTAGAGCTCACATTTCAAAGGAAAGTTTCTAATTGGTGTGGTTTGAAAGCAGCGCCTGGTATGGTCAGACCGGTCCAACTAGATTTGCAGTTTGCATGAACCTCAGACTGGGAAACTTAATTCTCAGTGGCATGCTCAGTTTTAGGTAACATTTTCCAGCATTTCATTATTGCAGAAGTTACTTTTCCTGCTCACAGTTTCTGTAGAAGTGTTCAAATAAGGAGGTTTTGTAAAATCCAGACTGTTTTCTAGACTTAACTACATCATTCATATTTATTAACCTGTACAGTAAAACTACAAATATTTCTTTACTTCAACTCCAACTTTTAATACAAGAGCAAATTATATCTCTCTTTGAGAACCGTGTTTGGGAATTTTGTCCTTGGTTTTGATCACTTTCTAACTTGTCTGACTTACCTTTGTATTCAATATGGGGAAGAAATAGTCTAAACACTTCCTCAGTTGAAGTGTTTTACTCTTATTTTGCTTGTTTGTTGTAGAACAAAGTGACTTCAATGACCTTCCTAACTGGCAAGGCAGTAGAGGATCTCTGCAGAATAAAGCAGGTAAACATTTTTAGCAGTTGATATTAAATAACTGCTGTCACTTTTTGGCTGCATATAGCAGGTTTTCTAAGCAAATAGCTTCCATTTCTTATGGTAGATAAATTATTTTATAAACACCTGCTGCATCATAATAATCTTGGGGTGATAATTGTGTTATTTATGACAGAATCAGTCATACATACTGAATATTGATCAAGCTTTTACGTTTTTTACTGAAACAGAGGAAGGCAATGTAAAATGTTTCTTAGATTATTTTTTTTATTACTGCAGCTGAAAGGATAAGATCATGCAGAAAGCTTAAAAAAAAAGACTGTTTAGGTTTCAATTTATAAGTTCTAATGAGCTGATTCATTTCCTTTACTGTACTTCTATCTTAAATATACCTGAAATAATTGCATTAAGTGGTACCACACATTGTTAGATATTTTGATGTATGGCTGCTCAGTAGTGCAGTCACCTGCTTCATGGAATCATTTTTCATTAGAGAAATGCACCTTAAGAGTTGGTGGAAGTATAGAATGCAGTGAGAAGGGAGAAAATAAATCATTTACCCTCAAGGCTAGTTTTTGTAGTGATATGGTCTAACACACGTTTATAGCACCTGATGTGTTATTTCTCAGCCTCAGGTAGCTGAACACTTCTGTCTGGAGACTCAAGCTCAGGGTGGTATTCAGTCTTTGTGCTTCTGTTGCAGAGCCAACTGTTGGGTGGGTGTTTGTTGCACAGAGAACAATGCTTTGTGTTTTGACACTGATGTGACCCATCGGAGATCTGTACAGTTTCAAGCAGGCAGTTACCATTTGGGGATCAAAATTTTATTACTCAGACTACTGATAGTGTTAACATTCTTCAAGAGGCATTGTCTCATTACAGAGAGGTGCTTTGCTTTTCTCTCCCTCTTACTGTCAGAAAGCATTTTAAGGCAAGATACAGCCCTAAAAATGCTGCAAATCTGAAAAGAAATACCCCTTTGTTGGGTTGGACTAGATGACCTGTATAAGTCCCTTCCAACCTATCAAATTCTTTGATTTTAAGCTGTTTTCTATGTTTCAGGCGTTTTTTAAATCTGAATTCATGAGGTTGAGTATTAAGCATGAGAGTCTTCACAGAACTGTAGGGGTTGGAAGGGTCCTCAAGAGATCAGCGGGTCCAACCCCCCTGCCAAAGCAGCTCCTTACCTCATACTGCACAGATAGACGTCCAGACGAGTCTTGAATATCTCCAGAGAAGGAGACTCCACCACCTCCCTGGGCAGCCTGTCCCAGGGCTCTGTCACCCTCACTGGGAAAAAGTTCCTCCCCATGTTGGTGCAGAACTTCCTGTGCTCCAATTTGCAGCCATTGCCCCTTGTCCTGTCTCCACTGACCAAAGAAAAGGGGCTGGCCAATTCCCCCTGCATCCCATGCTTAAGATATTTATAAACATTGATTAGGTCCCCCCTCAGTCTTCTTTTCTCCAGGCTGAACAGCCCCAGCTCTCAGCCTTTCCTCATAGGGTAGATGTTCCAGGCCCTTAATTATCTTCATAGCCCTTCTCTGCACTCTCTCCAGGAGATCCCTGTCCTTTTTATACCAGGGAGCCCAGAACTGGACACAATACTCCAGGTGGGGCCTGACCAGGGCAGAATAGAGGGGGAGGATCACCTCCTTCGCCTTGCTGGCCACACTCTTCCTGATGCACCCCAGGATCCCATTGGCTCTCTTAGCCACCAGTGCACACTGCTGACTCATGGCCAACCTGTCATCAACCAGGACCCCCAGGTCCTTCTCCACAGAGCTCTTCTCCAGCAGGTCATCCCCCAGCCTATACTGATACATGCAGTTGTTCCTCCACTTTACATTTGTCTTGCTGCTCAGGATGAAAATTTCACAGCAAGCACTGTACTGGTTCCAGTGCTGTAGAGGTTGGTGCCTTTGGTTTGATGTAATGTCAGTTCCCATCTTTATATTCCTGTTTAATAGGTAGACTTGGATTCAAGGCACATTGGCTGGGTAACAAGTGAACTTCCTGGAGGTGATAATCACATCATCAAAATTGAATTGAAGGGCCCAGAGAACACGCTCAGAGTTCGACAGGTTAAAATTCTTGGGTGGAAGGATGGTGAAAGCATCAAAATAGCGGGCCAGATCTCAGCAAGTGTAGCTCAACAAAGGAACTGTGAATCGGAGACGCTGCGAGTATTCAGACTCATTACATCCCAGGTGGGACTTTAATGATGTGTTTGTTATACAGTGAAAGTTCATATAAGTCACACACTTTCAGTGTTTTGTTTTAATGCAAAATTTGACATTTGCATAAAGTTGTTTGAGACAAGCTGATTATCACTGTCTTTTGTCCAGGTATTTGGTAAACTCATCTCTGGAGATGCTGAGCCAACCCCAGAACAAGAAGAAAAAGCACTGCTGTCTTCCCCAGAAGGAGAAGAAAAAGTACACAATGTATTTATTTGTATTCTATCAATAATACTTTGCTGAAAAAAAATGATTCAGGAGTATTTTCAGTATTTTCCCTACATCTTGTGCTATATTAATTTCACATCAAAAGAGAAGTACAGTTCCACAATTGCATCTTTTTTTAAATTTGCATTATTTTTATTATTTTATTTTAAATTGGCATTACTTTTATTATTTTATTTTAAATTGGCATTATTTTTATTATTTTAATGGAAACATTGTAGCAGTGACACAAATTATGCTTACAGTTGCAGCAAATACTTAACACCTGCAGTAAAGGTCCACCTGAAAGTCCTTCTTGCCTATTATTTTGTGACTTGAGGGGCTCTGTTATTGTTGAGAGAAAAAAAATATTAAGAAATCACACTAGTATCCTTCTCCACAGTATACTCTCCTGTCTTCCAGCAAGGATTAGTTTAAGAAGTGTTCCTGAAAAGGTCATTGTAGCTGGACTGTCATGTTAAATAGCCAATATTCGACAGTCCTCAATGAAGCTTAATTTCATTTTTCAGGTGATAGGTGGTTTTGCTGTACCCAGTACCACATGGCAATAAGTTCCATGACTGAATTTTACATTTGGTAAAAGTGTATATTTCTCATGTCTGGTGACTTCATTGGGGTTCCCTGTTTCTTTTACTGTGAAATACATAAACTGCAAAGTATGTTCTGTGCACCGCTTCACAAGGTTTTAATCGGTGATTAAATTAAGCTAGGTGAAGAGGCTGAGTCTTGGATAATTATACTTCATTTATTTTGCTTATCAATTATTTCATTGTATTTCAAATGTCCTTTTCTACAGGGAAAGAAAGAAAATACATCTCAGAGGTGTTTATTAACCATAGTTAAATTGACCTTGGCTATATATCTTATTTTTCTGTAACAAAATTCCATATCAACATGGAAGTAACATATTCCATGTTAATTGCTGCAGTAACTAGGAAATGTTCTTGATACTCTTGATCTAATATTTAATCTGCTTATTATGAAGGCAACGTCAGATGCAGACCTGAAGGAGCACATGGTAGGGATCATATTCAGCCGGAGCAAACTGACAAATTTGCAGAAGCAGGTTTGTTCATTCTGGAATGCTTTGAGGATTAAATGTTTGTGCACTGTAATAAACATCATTGTCTTCAGTGAACATAGTATTTCTTGGTGCTTCCAGTTCTTCTGTTCTTGATTATCAAATTTTGGGTTACATGTTAAATGGTATGTCTGTGCAATTCATATTAAAAAGTTGCTGAAACTAAAACTGAAAAAATCTGTTTTAATAGGGTGAAAAACGCTATCCTAATTTGACTCAAGTTCAAAAGAAAGGCTTTAGAATTAAGTTGTAAATGGTTACTCTTGAGTGTTGATCCTAATAATGAAATAGTCAAATTTCTGAGAGCTTCAGTGGCAGAGTCTAGACTGTTAATTTTGCATATTTTTCTCCCTGTTTGTCATGAACAAGCATTTAATGACCGAGGTTCTTAAATTATTCTTTCTTGCAGTTAATTAAAGTTTGGCTTTATGGGGGTTTTTTTCACATAAACCAGTATTCAGAGTATTTTTTTTCTTTTTTATTCTGAATACTTAATATTTTTACAATATATCAACTAAAGGATCTTTTCTGTTATCTTTATTGCACCTATCACAAGATGTATATTGCCATAGAGATTTTCACAGTAACACAAAATTAGATTAATTTTGCAGTTCAAGATTAGTAAATCATGGAGGATCGTCTTTTTTTTTGTCACACACCTTAGCAAATTTTGAAATCTCTTAAATATGCTTTTTAACACACTATTAGTAGAATGAAAATATGGTTTCTAAAATTTTTTTTAAGCTTCTTGATTAGTAAGCTAAATAAGAGAACAAGTCTCTTAGTAAGTCCTTTTCTTTTATGGGTTTTGAGTAGATGCATTTCTTCATGTTTTTGTGCGCGTGTGTGTTGGTTTTTAACCTCAATTCTATATTAAAGGCAAATTAAAAGTCTGGAAGTACAATAAAAAAAAAGATTTCATTTCAGTGAAACTTCCCAGAATTAAAATGTGCACATCCAGTATAAAATCTAAATATTCATTTAAAAATATAATCTTTACAAAAATATAATCTGAATCTTATTCTTCATTTGAATTTCTACGTAAAAGTAATTTAAGCACAAGTCTTATCTTAGTCACAGGTACAATAAAACTCAATCTCTTCCCCTTTCTGTGTGTTTGGGTTCTGTTTGGGTAGGTGTGTGCCCATATAGTCCAGGCGATACGGATGGAAGCCACCCGCGTGCGCGAGGAGTGGGAACACGCCATCTCCAGCAAGGAGAACGCCAACTCGCAGCCCAGCGATGAGGATGCCTCTTCGGACGCCTACTGCTTCGAGCTGCTCTCAATGGTCCTGGCACTGAGCGGTTCCAACGTGGGGCGGCAGTATCTGGCTCAGCAGCTGACTCTGCTCCAGGATCTCTTCTCATTGCTGCACACCGCTTCCCCCAGGGTGCAGAGGCAGGTGAGTGCGAGCTATTCCTTGTCTTCCTTGGCATTTCTGGAAGGAAAAGCCTTTAGAATCCTATAATTGTGGGCATATAGTTTGTATTTTCACTTACTGGTCTGTGAAACATAATTTATTTGGGTTTTACTTCAGAAGTGTTTTTCCAGTCATACTTAGACCACCCCTATATTCCACACAGGGAGTAACTGTAAATAAACCAACTCATTCTGTCATTGCAGTCATGAGGAGAGGGCAAATAGAAATTTATGAATGTTTAAAAACAAATTACAGAATGTCTTTTTGTGCCAGGCTTGGGGGTTTTTTCCCAGCTTTTGAATGGGGCTAAAATGATAAGTGTTGTGTTTGGCATCTGAATACACACATACTCCACCACCAGCACAATTTGACTGTATAAATAATTTATAGGAAGTTCAAACAGGGTTGAGGACAGTGAAGGCTGCAGTTAGGAAATCTAAAATAAACTCACTTTTGAGTAATTTGGTAATGCTTTGTCTCTCTAAGAAATAGAACTGCCATGTAGGAACCTCAGATTGCTTAATGAACAGTTACATTATCATGAGCCCAAATCAGCAGACTATTGTGAAATGCCTTTGAGTAACATCACTCGTCACCTTTCATGCCCTTACTCTGAAAGGGTTTGAACAGGATGGGGTAAATTGCATTCTGAAACTATACATCACAGGCACATACAGTTTACTTGGCAGGGCTCATTGCTGAAACAAGTAGGATGCAAAAGAGCTATTAGTCATTTTTGTCCTAATGGGGGTCTTTAAGGTGAGCCCACAGCCTTTAGTTTGGAGTGATGTTGCGAAGGATTCTTGAATGAGTCTGAACTTTCAGAGTATTTGGTTAGTCATACTTGACAGTAGCCCAGTTGTTCCTGTTTTCAGCAGACCCATCCAGGTCCTGTCACCTATGTCCACTTTTCTCAGGAGTTTTCTTTCTGTCGTAGTGACTAACAGTTCTCTTCATTTAAAATGAAAGTTCAGATTCTGAAATCAGCAGTGCCTTGTGACTGCAGTACTTAAATGTAGACTGATATTATGTTACAATCCAAATAGGACAATTCTTAAAGTTGATGTTTATTACATTCATTCTCTATAAAAAGACAGTATCATCCACAGTTGAGGTGTTGCTTTTAAATAGCAGAGCTGTTAATTTCCCACTCCTCAAATGTCTGAAGTTTAAAAGCTGGTTGGTTCATTCGTTGCAGGTGAATTGTGCAGTTAAGTTTTCAGGCGTGGAAGGGAGATAGTGAGGGGACATGTTTTTTGTAGGGTCTTGTACTACTTCACTGTGGGGAAAAGGGTCTGGGAGCCCTACACAGTTAACCCCATTTATATGTCCTGCATATGCTATAACTGTCAGTAAATGTTGGCACAATTTGAGAAGGCCATGGTTAATTCTTGCCCTTTTAATGTCCTATTTGATCTTGAGGCAGCTAGAATAACGGGATAACTAGTGACTGTCTTGCTAAAACATCCTAACAGATGAAGCAGAGGCTTTGGTGGTTGAGATTAGTCCTTGAATGAGTAGGGCATGGACCTAAAAATCCACTGTTGTCTGGGTATTTTGTAATGGGAATATATAATGCCCATATAGCCTTGAGAACTCCAGCTGTCCTGGTAAGAATTATGGTGTTCTGATTTAATTTTTTTCCAGGTAACATCGTTACTGAGACGTGTTTTGCCTGAGGTAACCCCTAGTCGCCTGGCTAGTATTATAGGAGTGAAGTCTCTTCCACCAGCAGATATAAGTGACATCATTCACTCAACAGAAAAAGGAGACTGGAATAAACTGGGTATCTTAGACATGTTTTTGGGATGCATTGCCAAAGCTCTCACTGTACAGCTGAAAGCCAAAGGAACAACTATAACGGGGACAGCTGGCACTACTGCAGGCAAAGGAGTTACTACAGTCACACTTCCAATGATCTTCAACTCCAGGTTTGTTTAAAACTCTGCATAGACTCCTAAGCTAAACACACAGAACAACTGCATTCTTTACAGTCAGTTATGTTATCTTACATAATCTTTGAAGAAGAAAAAATACCAAACCACACAACCTACCATACACTGAACACATGCCTTATTTCTTAATTCCTTGTGCTGGATTTTGGCAAATAGTAACTAATCACCTGATGTGTTTCTTGTGTTGCTGCCTGTCCTTTGCAGCTACATTCGGCGAGGTGAAAGCCACTGGTGGATGAAGGGTTCAACACCTACACAGATTTCTGAGATCATCATTAAACTCATTAAAGACATGGCAGCAGTAAGTTTCTGGCTTTTAGATGTGTGGTAGATATTCAAATATTTCTGAGAAGGAAGAATGCTTTTTTTTTCTCACTTCTTTCTATTACAGTTGGTATTGAGTTGGTCTGAAGAAGAAAAAGGAATAGTCTCCTGGGTAGAGACTAGGCCTAGAGCAGTGAGAACTCAGTTCTGATTCTGCTAACCAGAAATCCAGTTTTGGAATAAGCTTTTAACTAAGTTGCTTGTACCAAAAATTAAAGTAGCAAACAGTAATTGTGTGTCACTTTCTACATTAACTTTGAAGCCGATTTTTTTTTTTTAAGTCTTGAGCACTCAGAACTGCAGTTGAAAAGTAAAATGTCTCTGTGGAGTAAGATGAGAATGCTTTCACCTAACTATGTAGACTTGGTATGTGGAGTTTCTGGTTAAGACTGCATGTTATGATTGGCTTTTTCACGCTTACTGAAATCTGCTTTTATACTCAGTTATTTCTTCAACCATCTGGGCTGAAATTTTCCATAGCTGTATCTCCTTCAGGCAAGTTTTTTGGCAGAAGAATTTGCTATTTCCCAGAAACAATACTGGCCAAAAAAAAGAGGCTTTGTATATGTGTAGGGGAAAGGAGTTGAGTTTAGGGAGGTTATCTTTGCTCTCCTTAATTCTGTACCTGCTTCAGTGAGCTCTAAATGACCCAGATTTTTCCCTGTGGTTACACTTTGAAAGCTTTTTCAGTATCTTCACCTTTGGAATCCTGTTTTCTAAACCATTCACCATTAAGTGGAGACATCTTCAAAGCTGCTGACGCTCAGTGGGAATTCTCTGCATCTTTTATTGCTGATTGCACCACAAGGTTTCATAATCTCACAAGTCATCTTTAGTTAAGAGTTACAATGAAAGTGTGCCTCATCCCTCAGCATAAAATGATCACTTAGGCTTTGTTACAGTTGCTCCTGTGGCTAGAAAGCTCGGCCTGTTGTAGGTACCACTGTAATTTCACACAGTATGTTTTTATTTACTTTATCAACACTTGAGAAAATTGCATATAAAAATTAGGACCTAAGAAGAAATTACAGTTGCAGCAAGTACTCAGAAGATAGTAAATGCCAGGGGTAACACAGTGCCTGTGAGTGTTTCTCAGGCACCCTACTTCATTCAGGGTCTTAAGATGCAGAGTATATTGGGATTTAATTGGTGGTAGCTGGGAGGGGGGAGAAATTTGTTCAAGGTTTTAGAGGTGTTTGGGTTTTTTTTTTAATGGGTTGTTGCCAGTATTGTTTGTAGTTATTGTTGGTAGGTGTGCCCCATATAAGTGGGACAACATCAGGGAAATGGTGGGTTCTCTTCTGCAGCATTTTCAAATCATACTGGGCCAAGTCTTTTGAAGCAACTCTCTGGTCCTTGTTTTATGGATTTCTGGCTCCCATAGTGGGAGGAGAACCTGTCCTTGAATGAACAGCTGGTAAAAACTAAGCTGAGCCCAAACCTTTGCCAGGAATAAAAGAGATTAGGAGAAATAGAAAATGCCTGGCTGACTAGAATCGGATGTTTGTATTTTTCTCCAAGCAGCCCCTCCAGCCATTCCAGACCTTCACCCATGAAAATGGTACATTTGCTAATATCTGGTTCTTCAAAAGCATTGCAGAAATTAGAAGGGAAGCTCTTAAAACTCTAGAGTCAGATATGGCAACTTGCACGCATATCCAGAGTATGCAAGGTTCCATCTCCCACTATTGATGGTTTTCCAGTAGTCCACTTGGATTTACTGGTGTGGATCTTGAATTCTCTTGGTTAAGCCATTCTACTTGGAATGAATATGTAATTTCATTCTGCAGATCACATGCCCTCCACTTACTCCATGTTAGTTATCCCAGAAGTTGCTCAGAGAATGCTTCAGGCAGTCACCTGAATCTCTGAGGGCTTATTTTTACCAGATCTGCCTGGTTTGAAAACACCTGATTTGTCAAACTCATCCTTGACTTCCTCTTTTGCTGTTCTGAGATCTGATTCTGTTGGTTGTAGCAGGCCTAATTGCAGTTTTAATTGTTCTTTAGATTAATAAAAGCTGTGATAAATTGAGTTTCCTCATCAACAGGGTCATCTGTCGGAAGCTTGGTCCCGTGTGACGAAGAACGCTATTGCCGAAACCATCATTGCTCTGACCAAAATGGAAGAAGAATACAGATCACCAGTGAGGTGCATTGCCACAACCAGAGTAAGGACTTCTCTAAACTTGGCATTAATGTAAACATGCAGTAGGAGCCTATCCAAGACCCTTCCAATATTTTAGATGAAACTTCCTTCTATAGGTTGTTTCAGAAAGCTGCATACAGCGTGCAGTTTGCAATCTCCAAATCTAGTCCCATGCATAATGGACAGGTATCTTAACTAAGGTAGTAACTGCTTGTCCTAGTAAAGTCTTGCTTCCTGTGTCACAGCATACTGAGTTTTCTTCTGTGTGGCAGAAATACACCAGTAAAAACTGAATTTTGATTCATAGAATCACAGAATTGTAGGGGTTGGAAGGGACCTCCAGAGATCATGGGGTCCACCCCCCTTGCCAAAGCAGCTCTCTAGCTCATGCTGCACAGATAGGTGTCCAGATGGGTCTTGAATATCTCCAGAGATGGAGACAGTAAAAACTGTATCTTGGGTACCTCCCAAGTAATGAAGAGTAAGTGTAATGAAGAGTAAGTGTAATGCCTGTGCATGTAGGGTTTTATCCTTGAGGTGTTGTTCTCCTTTAAGTTTGGTACATGCCTTTTACTAAATTAATGAGATCATCCACATGGAAAATTGCATGATATGTATCAACTGTCTTCTTCCAGCTCTCTACACGATTATTTTAGTGGTTTGACTTCTAGGTCATCAGCTGCCACATCTCAAGGCTATTACAAAAACAGTCACAAAAATTCTCTAGGACAATGAAGCTGAGTTTCACCTGTGTTTTAGTCTCAAAATGTGAAATTATTTGCTGAGCTCTTTATTTACCTGAGGCGATTTTTTTTTTTTCTTCTTCTTCCATTAGACTTTTGTAGAAACTTGGGCTAACTTACTGTTAATCTATTGCTTGAAATGCCACAAAGAGCATACTTGTAAATTATGATATTCCAGCCATCTTGGGGAGTACAGATTGTGACTTCTCAAGCATAATCATAGAACAATTAAGGTTGGAAGAACCCTCCAAGATCATCTAGTCCAACTGCTCCCCTGCCACCTGTATTACTTACTAAAGAATGTCCCTAAGTACCTCATCCAACCTTTCCTTGAATGCCCCAAGGAACAGTGACTCCACCACCGGCCTGGGCAACCCGTTCCAATGCCCAACCACTCTTTCTGAGAAGAAATTTCTCCTAATTTCTAACCTGAACCTCCCCTGGTGCAACTTGCAGCCATTCCCTCTTGACCTACTGCTACTTATTTGCAAGAAGAGACCCCCACCACAACCTCTTTTCAGGTAGTTGCAGAGAGCAATGAGGTCTCCCCTGAGCCTCCTCCAGGCTAAAGAGTGACAGTTTTCTCAGCCATTCCTCCTGAGACTTGTGCTCCAGCCCCTTCCCCAGCCTGGTTGCCCATCTCTGGACAGGCTGCAGGGCCTCAATGTCTGTCTTGTAGTGAGAGGCCCAGAACTGAACACAGTATTTGAGGTGCGGCCTCACCGGAGCTCAGTACCTCATTACATGTAAAAGAGGTGGCTTGCAGTAGTTACAGGCATTTGACACACACATGGTTTTCCATCTTCAAAGGCTGTGCCAGTTGTCCTTTCATCCTTTACTCATCTGTTCTCTGCTCTTTGGAAGACACGGTGTCAGAGTAGCACCAGTTCCTGCTGTCACTGTGTTAGTTTAATGGAGCTCTGACCGTCGGCCTGGCTGTCCTTGGGAATGGGCCTGTTCTGCATGGAGGTGTGCGTTCCTGGGGGGAGCCCTGTGGAGTTTCTCAGTTAAAGCCTTTCTGCTCAAATCGAACCTCTGATCAAAAGCTATTGCAAAACACCACTGTTGAGCGCGTTTCAGTTTGGGTTACAGGCCTATGGACAGATTGTCCTCACGTCACTCATCTCTCTAGGGTCTCACTGTAGTCAATGCAGAGGGAAGAGGGAAAAGCTTCCTCTGCAGAGTAGTTAGCTCAGAACCCTTTTCTAGGTAATCTCAAACACCCCACACAGTGAGGAGAGAACATGAGGAAACCAGTTGCATTTTGCTGAAGTTTTATTTGGTTAGTTTTGGGGTTGTTTTTTATTAGTCTGTGTCCTTGAATTTCTTTTTCTTCCCCAAAACCCCCAACATTTGTGAGTGATACCAAGTCTGTGTATGCTGTATTTCTGTGTAATGTGCTCTGGTTGCACTTTATTCAGTGTTTCTTTCTTCCAACTACTGTATGTATGTATTTATGACCATAAAGTGACATACCTGAAAGAAACAAGGCAGTTCAGTAAGTGGTGTGTGTTTGACTTCTTTTGGAAAGAAAAAAACTTGAGTTGTATGGGCAGGCTTCAGCTAAGGATGGTACAGTTTGCAGGTAATGGTGACATTCTTACCTGCCAAAGTTTATATATTTTATATTTGGGACTTTATATTTCTAAAACATTTAAACCTACTTTGCCTTTCAATAGCTATGGCTGGCCTTAGCATCCCTCTGTGTACTTGATCAGGATCATGTTGATAGACTGTCTTCAGGAAGATGGATGGGAAAGGATGGACAACAGAAACAGATGGTGAGAGTGAAACTGTATCTTTTTATGTTTGGTTTTTTTTAATTATTATTCCATAGTTAAAAAATTTAGGATAATGATAGGGAAAGGTAGACTTGGCCTAACCTTATTCCTCACTTTTGTCCCTTATGGAAACTGCACGTGCACTTTTGAAGTGTTTGTGTTCTAGGGAAGCACGGCTCAGGAAACAAAAATTCCAAATTAAAACACTAAGGCAGCAGCAATTCCACTGGTATTCAGGGTGGAGCAAGGTCTTCCTAATGCCTGTAAGATGGATTTCTGAGAGTAGATTGACAGAGCTTTTTTTCTTTCTATCTGGGTCTTTGTCACATAACAAAGTCAAGTCTTTGTGTTCCTCAGTAACTTCTCTACAATTTAGGTTCCCCTTCCCTATCTCAGTAGGGAGTGATTACCCCAAAGAGAAAAGAAACTCATTCTAATGAAATCTAGCAAAGCTACTGTTTACCCAAAGGAGTTACAAATGTAATATGGAATATGATGGATTAATTGAATTTCTGACTCTATTTTTAAAGTATTATAAAAGCTTTAAACACGAATCTGGAAAGAGCAGTGATGAAGCTGAACTTGATGAGGTGGGCCCCTGTGGGAGGCAAGGGAAGATTCTGCCTTCCTGATAGCTGCTGAGGATGCTTAGAGCAACAAAACCTCTAATGCAGTTTACTGTAGGTCAAAAGAGGAGATGCAGAGCTGCAGCAGCAGCAAAACTGCTGAGAAGGAAGCAGACAGAAAGGTTTCTGAGGTGATTTTTAAAAAATCAAGGGACATCTGTAGAGCTTTGGAAATGTCAGAAGAGCTGCCAAGACAGCACCCCCAGTGAAGCAGGGGCATAAGCTGCTGAACCCATCCTGAAATTGCCCAGTCCTGTTTTATACAAGGATATTCAAAAGCTGAGAGGTCAACTGTGTTCCCCTGCCAGGACTGCTATTAAAGGGCTTCTGTTCAAAGCAACAGTGATCAGTCTCATGGAAACCACAAGTTCTGGAAACATTGAGACCCCTGCATATGCACAGTTGGTCTCTGAACTCTTGTTTGCACAGACACTTTGGGATGTGAAACAGAATTGTCTGTGGGGAATGTCAAACAGAATTTCTAGCAATAAAATCAGTTAATTTTATGGTGGGTTGTGAAGTTTGCTGCTTGGGCTGTATGCTCTCCAAGTTGTAGATGACCTACAGCTTTGATGAAGTGTGTGAGCAGAGCAAACCTACCACATCAGAGTAACAGGGTCAGTGCATGCTGCCTGACCCGAGCACCCGCATCACTGAACGTCTCTGTTAACGCGCCTGTAACTCACTGTTACCACGTAAATCCCCCCTCACACTAGTTGAAAATGATGCCTCTGTTGCTACATCACAGGAATTATGAGATGAAGGATATCAGCAGAACTGATGTAGTAAATTGGGGCTTTTTGTGTCAAGGATTTTTTTTTTTTAATATATATTGATTAGTCTAAAGGTACAATTAACAATTTAAAGAAGGCTTTGATTCCTTCCCCCCCATTTATTAACTTGGGGTGCATGACAGGGTAGAGAATAAAAACAGATGCTGAAAGGAAATAATGGATTTAATAATTATTTCCTCTTTTTTTCCTTGTTTTCCTTTTTTTTTTTTTCCCCAGCCAATGTGTGATAACCATGATGATGGTGAAACTGCTGCAATCATTTTATGTAACATCTGTGGGAATTTGTGCACAGATTGTGACCGATTCCTTCATCTCCATCGGCGAACAAAAACTCACCAGAGACAGGTAGAGTGTACATGGCATCATGTTGAATACACTGTGTCTATTTCCCTGCTTATTATATAAACAAAAGACAGTTGAAAGTATCAGATCTTACAATGCTGGTTTTCATTTTGGAGATGGGAGAGGTAAGTTTCCATTTAATTTAGCTAACAACAACTAAAAAGAATTACCTTGCCCGTTACCTTTTGGAGAAGATAAATTCATGTGGCAGTCACTAACAACTCTTATGCTACATCAGCTTTTTTCTCTCTCTTGTTCTAACATTATTTAGGAACATTTTTCAGGAAAATCTAGGAACTGCATAGACTTTCTGAAGTATAGATTGGTTCTTTATTCCTGTTACAGTGGTATTTCCTTTACTGCTTCTATCGTGTGAGTCAGTGCTTGTCACCCCCTTCATTTTCCTTGTATAGACAATTTTTTAATACCCAGAAAGACCACTTGACAGCAAATATTTCTTCTGGTTCCCTTATTTCAGCCTTCTCTTATTTTTCAGTATTCTTCCAGCTCTACTGTCTTCACACAGATAAGTTGTCATACCCATGAGCTTGAAAATTGCCTGACTTTTGGGGGGTGGGTTTTATGATTGAAACATCTTTGCTCTTGGACTTAGATGAGTTTTTACAAATTTCTGTGTACTCTGGTGTTCCTTTATCCTTTTCATCTCTCAACTTGAAAACACATTCTCCTTGGGATATTTCTTTTTCTCAGCAAAGTTGAAGATATTTTTCCTTCTGAAACAACATTGCTCTTTTCCTGGCACTATTTCTCTTTTGTGGTTTTGGGGGCAGGGAGTTGGTGCTTTATCTTCCCTGTTCCCTCTGACTACTTATATTCATACAGAGGCTAAACCTCATTAATAAAGTTAATTTATGGAAATCATTCCTCTTCTCCCTCTCCTAGAGTGCATCTACATAGCTTTTTAGATAGGACCAGGTGCAGGCTTTTGCAGCAGGTAGGGTGCTGTGACCTGTGTTCTTGAGTGGCCTTGGCCTGCATGAGCTGCCTTCCTCTGGGGTGAAACTAAAACTGAAACAAAACGATGCGGGGCCAGGCTGCTGGTGGGCATTCAGTGAGTCTGTGACCTTCAGATCGCTGGCACTGAGTTTCACACTGCAGAGTGAAACTCCTCCTTGGCACCCCAGCCTGGAAGTTCCATGTGGTTGATCTGTTCTATTCCTTAGCCAGAGTCTTTCCAATCCCCTTTGAACCTTCCTGGATTGTCATCCTGAAGTGGTGATTTTAAGTGTCTGCTCTTCTGTCACGGCGCAGCACAGCCTAGTCTCATGTGTTTTTCTGATTTCTCCTATGTAGCCTGTTCAGATTACAGTTGATAAAAAGTAAGTTCTTATCTCATAGAAGTCCTCACATCTCTCCTTTAACCTGTCAAAAATAGCCACTTAGCAGCTTTTCCTGGTTATTTCTGAAAGCATGTTTAAACTTTCACTCTTTATTACCACCTTTTACCTTTACATCTCTCATGTCAAGTCCCTCAGCTTCTAAATTCTGTCATGTTCCCCATCTCTTCTGTCATGTGAGCTGCCTGGTCTTTGTCCAGCTTCTGTACATACCTTTTAATGTATCTTTCTCTCCCTCGAAGAAAGGATAGTGTGTACATTACTGGGACCTGCTTAAGGACCTCTTTGAGAAGCAACCAGGGTTTTTTCTTCACTAATACAAATTAAAACAAGTTTAAATTTTAGTTTCTGTATCCATACCCAGGAAGGTTTTTACTTGTGTTGCACTGCAGGTGAACTGAATGAGAACAGAACTGCCTTCAAAGCTTGGGATAGAAGTAAAAGAAGATACTGCATAAAGCCCACTAAGGATTTCATGCAGTGCTTTGATCTTGCAAAAAAGTTTAAATTTCCCCTCATTGTAGCCAAAACCATCCACTGGGCATTTCTGTGAAAGTCAAAAGTATTAGCACTGCACTCCTACCTGATCTCTGTTTTACTAAGACCAGAACTGTCAGTGTTGCTTTGATGCACTGCTAACAGTATTACATGAAGACACGATGATTTGTATAGTAGTTATGAAGTGTGAGCTCCATATATTTTAAGTTAGGAAAAACATTGTGCAGCTTTCTTTAGGATTGCTGCTTTATTGGCTCCAGCCATGTTAATTACTTTTATAGATACTTTTAAAAACAGGCAAAGCCTTTATCTCTTCTGCTCTGTACAAATTCTGGAACACATAAGAGAAATAGCTCGCAGTAGACAGATTCTGCAGAATCTGTAGGACATTGATGACGATCCAAAGATACAGTGACAAGAGAAAACCCCACAGAAATGCTATTTGTGATCTGGCAGGTATTCAAAGAAGAAGAAGAAGCCATCAAAGTTGATCTCCATGAGGGTTGTGGAAGGACCAAACTTTTCTGGCTGATGGCATTAGCAGATTCCAAAACTATGAAGGCTATGGTGGAGTTTAGAGAACAGACAGGTAAAACACAACTGTTTCTACTTGCTCTTTATCATGGTTGGTTTTGACTTCCTATGTGAGCATCCGTCCAAAAAGAACCAACCCAGTTGGGTTTTTGCCTGCTTTAGGGCAACAGTTTTAATTGTTAATAAAAATAAGTTTAACAGCATAAGAGTTGCTTTTTCTGGTTGTTTTCAGTGCTTGTTGTTTAGATGTCTGTCTGAGTATCAGCCCCTTTTGTTTCATTACAAGAGTTTCCATTTTTGTCTACCTTTGTGGACCTAGGCAAGCCGACCACCAGCAGCTCTGAAGCGTGTCGTTTCTGTGGTTGTAGGAGTGGAACAGAATTATCAGCAGTGGGAAGCGTTTGTTCTGATACAGATTGCCAGGTGTGTATGCACAAATAATCAATTGCTGTGAATTACATAAACAGAAGAGACTGCAGGATGACATTGATTTCTTATTTGGAAGTAAACCTTGTTCATCCATCCCTGTGGAACACACCTGCTCAAAAACCAGAAGTCTGATTCAGAATCAGAGCTCTGGTTTTTGAGCAGGTGTGTTCCACATGAAAAGGTCCGAATAAGAAACACTGTGTTGTCATTCAAATACTTCTGAGTTTGTAGATGTTGAGTTTGATTGCAGGCTACAAACACAGGTAGTCAACCAAAATTCTGGGTCCTTTCGTTGCCGTCCTCAGAAAGTACCTCAGGTTTCCACAGTGTCACTCTTAAGTATAAAGCAGAATACACACTGGCAACACACAGTCTAGCTCACTGGGAAGCTCACAAAGTAATTTGCATTATCAGCCTGTTTATTACGTGGGCATGGAACACTGAAGGCTTGGCCGTGTTCATCACTTGTATCCACGTGTCCTGAGTGGGTCTGTGCCCTGCGGTGCAGGTACAGTTGGCAGAGGGCCAGGTCACAACCAGTTTCTTACCCAACTCTATTCCCACTTGTGTGGCTTTTATTCCTCTCAGCCTATTCAATCTGTTAAATTAGGGTTATATTAATTCAGTTCGATCCGTTACTGGCTTCAGGGCGACTTGTTTCAGGTCCCTACTTGCTGAGGATAGGAATTAGAGGCTGTTAAAATACCATTCCCATGTAAAAGCACCTGGTGCTGGTTAATAATCAGCTCGCAGTAATTCTTTCATCTTGAGTGCCTTGCACAAGCCAGCAATCCTTCAAAAAGTGATACAGTATCAGACTGTTCAGTGGGAGGGAAAGAAGAAAAAAGGCTTAATTATTTACTTTGAACAGGAGTATGCTAAAATCGCCTGCAGCAAGACACACCCCTGTGGTCATCCCTGCGGAGGCGTTAAGAACGAAGAGCACTGCTTGCCCTGCCTGCACGGCTGCGATAAGAACGCCACAACTCTCAAACAAGATGCTGACGACATGTGCATGATCTGCTTTACTGAAGCACTTTCAGCAGCCCCAGCTATCCAGGTTTATCTTTTTTTATTTTTTCCTTCCCCCTTCTAAGAGATCAATCTTATGGTTGTAATGCTAAAGTGTGTGAGAAGTGAAAATACAAAGTCCCTGAGGGTTATACTCTGAAAGCTTTCAAAACAGGCACCATAACAATAGCAAAGTTACTTAAAAAGCACTCTCTCTGCTGGCCATTACTGCTAGTTCAAGAAAGCAGATTGTATCCATTCAGTTTCCTGTGTTTACTTTATTCAGCCTATATGGAGTGTTAGAAATGAGAAAAACAACTGAGGTTCTTAATGGATACTTAATGCTTCACGTATCCGCTGGTGGTTTGGGAATGGGAAGATGATGATTTTAACAACAATTTTACGTTCTTTCCTTTTAAGAAGAAAATGGGGGTCTTGCAGGATTTTGAATAAATTAATTTCAGCATTGATCTGCGTTGCTACTTAAAAGCGAATGGCCACTTCTGGTTTAGTGGTTAATGTAAGTTCAGTGTTTGCTCACTCTCATTCTTTCCCACAGCTGGACTGCAGCCACGTTTTCCATTTGCAGTGCTGCCAGCGGGTACTAGAGAACAGATGGCTTGGGCCACGGATAACTTTTGGGTTTATGTCCTGTCCTATTTGCAAGGTAAATGAGCTGTGTGTTTACTGCCAAAGTCAAACACGTTTCCTAAAATTGCTTGGTGTTGGGTTTTTAATTATGTATTGCTTGTAAGAGTATCAATTAACTATATGCCACTTGTCTCCTTAATCTCTGATGCCACTCAGGAAAGCCTATCACTGATGCATCTTTTCACCTTCCCCTACTGCTCCCTGAAGTGTGAGGGTCCTCTTAAGAAGAAAGCATAGAGTAGACATTTTCCCAGTGCTGTTTTATTCTTAGAACCATCAGCTTGTAAATCCCCAGTATTTGAGGCTGGCAGGGAAAGAAATACTCTTAATCCAAGTTTTCTGAAGGGAGAAACTTGGCTTCTCTGTCTTACTGACCCTTTTTTAAGCTGCTTTGCTTCCGTGTGGGGTGGACAGAGCTGAAGAAAACTTAGTTCAGCTTAAATTATTAAAAAATTCCTCCTGAATTCTACAAAATGGTAATTTCTGTAACAAAAAGCAGGTGGTAGCAGCTGGGAAGGAAAGAGCAGCTTCATGCCCTACAGATGTGAAATTTGTGAATGGTCAGTCATTTCTGCATACCGGTTTTCTCCCTTTGCCCTGTGTTTTGGTAATTCATGGCAATAGCTTGTGACTATTCAGTGATAAAGAAGTGCCATTAGAGGACTGTTAGTGATTCTTAATTGCTGAGCAGTAAGTCAGAGAGGACAAATATTGGAGAAAACGCAGTCGAAATGTTCTTGTACTCGGAATGTTTCATGTACCCTTTATCATCCCTCTGGGGGTGTTACAGCCTGATGTAAGGGCTGATGATTTCGTGTAACAAAAGGCCATATAAAAAGTATTCCTGGTTACTGTTTTCACAGCAAATAAAGTATGTAGAACATCAGCCCTTTTTTTGAAGCTTCCATTGCCTAAGCTCTCAGGTTTTTGTGACATCAGATCACGCTGTTTATGTTTGTATTATCATAGCAATTATAATAAAGGTGCAAGAGACTTTAATCAGTTTCTTTTTATTTCAGAACAAAATCAATCATACAGTATTAAAGGATTTGCTTGATCCAATCAAAGAACTCTATGAAGATGTGAGGAGGAAAGCACTAATGAGATTGGAGTATGAAGGGCTGCACAAGAGCGAGGCCATCACAACGCCGGGTGTCAGGTTTTATAATGACCCAGCTGGCTATGCCATGAACAGATATGCTTATTACGTCTGCTACAAGTGCAAAAAGGTATGATGATGAATACTTCCTCAAATTAAATGTATGCTGTAGCTTCAAAAGTCATTTCTTAAAGGATGGAGCATGTATTTAATGTATTTTGTATGGAGTAGGAAAGCAGGGGAAGAAATTGATGTTAAATTGTAATTTTAAAAAGTGTTGGGCAAATGAGATATGCGTGGTGGCTCCTCTTGTAACGCTGGGAAGATCAGACAGAGCAGGTGAGAAACCCCAGCCTTACTGAGGTGATGAAGGATGTGCAGATCATGCAGGGTCAGGACACCAGCTGTCCCTTTGTCCTGCTTCCAGCTCACACTATATGAACATGTAGAATGGTGCAGGCAGAGGTTTCACTCTTTGATATGGAAAGTTCCTCACTAGGTTTCCACCTTAATATTACTTCTACTCCAGTTGGAGTCGATTAGAGCTGCAGTAAACAGCTAACTCGGGCAGGAAAAAAGGCCACTACTGCAAGCCTGTTGGTGTGGTTTTTCCCCCACGATAGCCTCAAAAGATGCAAAGAGTCTGCTGTGATTTTGATTCATGGCCCTAGAGGTGATTGTGTGGTTGTTCAGGATGGGGGTAAGGAAACTTTGTTGTCCTCTACATGATTATGCTGAAATTCAGACCTTGGCATCTAGAGTGCCTCTGGAGTGCAGCAGCTATGGAGATGATGGCCAGAAATGCTAGAAGAATGAGAAAGGAGTAAAAAGAGGCAGTGTGTGCCCTAGCCTGATGGACTCTGGATTATATATGTAGTTGCTCTTCGGGTAGAGGATGTGAAATTTATCCACAAGACAAAAATCATCTACAAGTAGCCCCTGGTTTCCCCACCAGCAGAGCAGAAACAAACATTTCTTACCAATGGTTAGAGACTGTGGTTAGAGAAATTCTGGATAATCACTGAACAATTTGGAAATGAGAGGAGAAAGGATTAGCCTCTGTATGCTAGGAAAGAGCAGCAACGCATCCTGCCTGCTCATTATTACAGCTACTCAGTTCACTTCTGTCCCTGCCTCCCATGGTTAATCAATTCTCACTCCTCATCCTTCAGCAGCTTGCCTGCTGCCTTTTTTGCTTCCCTTTACAAAAACAATTTCTTTTTTCATCTCACTTTCTCAGTTTCTAGTCCTGTCCCTGTTTTTCATTACACTTTCTTTCCGGTACTTAATAGTTTTTCAGTGTGTGTCTTTTTCCTTCCCTCATATCTTGCTATTCCAATTTTCACTCTGTCTGTGTGTCTGAACAGCAGCATTCAACTACACCATTTCTAACTTCCTGCCTTCCTCCAGTACCTGTTCACCCCAAACTACCACCCCGTCCCCGACACAGATTCCTTAGGTGTTTCCCTTTTATCAGTGGAGTTTGGGAGAAGGTGGGCTGCTTAGATTTTTCCTTCCTTGAACTGCCCCAAGACCACTTTCCTTATCCTTGTACAGTCACTCCAAAAGGCAAGAATTGCCAAGAGGGAGGACTTTTTGAGCGTTGTTGAGTCAGTTTCTCCTTGCTTCATTTCAGTGCTCCATGTAAAAACATTTCAGTGTGTGAGGGGCTTTGTCAGAGTTACCAGTCTTACTTGGTGCATTTGTGTCCTGGTAGAGTAAAACGAGCAAGTAGAGCCAATTTGTAGAAAATAGCAAAATTCTAATTCTAAGGGATCCCACAGGGGCATAAAAACTGGTACTCCTTTTGGCTGGTCAGAATCCCTCCTGGTAGAATGTTCCTCTGCTGCCTTCAGCCCCAGTCCTGTCTGTCTCACCTATAGCTCTCAGAGCATCCCCAGACCATTTCAGAAGCCCTATGGGCACTTGCACAATGTGCTCTGGTCTGTGCAATTTTTGGTCTTGTTTATCCTGAGATGGAGAGATGGTGTCCCTCAAAAACTTGTGTCTAGAGACAGTCAGAGATACCAGCATAGTGGGGACTACTGCAACGGCTGTTATTTGTCACTTTCCCCCTACAAATTGAGTTTGCTAGAAGGATACTTGCCTCTGGTTTAACGTCCAATCATTCCTGCATGACCTCTAGGCCTATTTTGGTGGTGAAGCTCGTTGCGATGCTGAGGCCGGGCAAGGAGATGACTATGATCCAAGAGAGCTTATCTGTGGTGCGTGCTCTGATGTTTCAAGGGCTCAGGTAAGTAGAGAAGTCGTTGTGTTCTTGTGTTTGATTCATTCTGGAGCTCCAAGTGCCTGAGCTGTATGGAAACTCACAGTTGCTCGCTATGACATGTACTGTAGAACAGCACATCATTTTAATAAGCACCACAGAACCTGGAAATGTGGTGTTCATGTCGTTACAGCAACAGGTCCTTCACCTGTTGGTGTTTGTCTCTCTCCTGTTCAGATGTGTCCTAAGCATGGTACAGATTTCCTAGAGTACAAATGCCGCTACTGCTGCTCGGTTGCTGTTTTCTTCTGCTTCGGGACAACGCATTTTTGCAACGCTTGCCATGATGACTTCCAAAGAATGACAAGCATCCCTAAGGAAGAGCTCCCACACTGTCCTGCAGGTAGGATTTTTCAAAGCAGATTTTAGCATGCTGAATTCTGTGATAAGTAATTAGTTCTAATTGATACTCTTGTCTCGATGATGATGATTAGGAAAACAGGGTCAGCCAATACAAATTTTAAGTTCAGTATCTCAAGTGATGTTCTAATGAGTTCCTTCTCTGTGTGTGCTTGCAAATTTTTTTGATAAAATCAAGTAATAATACCAGCAGTGTCATCATGTTGATCCATTAAACGTGAGGTGCTTTAATACAGGAAGACATTTTGATTGACTACACCATTTCAGACTTTGGAAGTGCAATGGTGTGTTAAAATTACATTGAAAAAATTAACATGTGACTGTTAAATGATAGAGCTGCACTTAGGTACCCACCAGGTGCAAACCGCTGCCCCAGCGCCTTGCTTTCTAACTTCATGTGCCACTGATTTAATCAGTGATAGTCAGTCAGTCAACTCATTTACCTTGCTGTTGGAGATAAGTGACATCTTTCTGATTGAGATATTTGCCTGAAAGAAGTAAACAAACTATTACAATCCCTAGTACAACTGTACAAGTATTGCTTGCTGCAGAGTGTAACTCGTGTCCGTGTTCTCTTACGCTGTGCAGATCTCTCTCATGGTATTAATGAGATGAAACTTCCTTCAGTGATACCTCCCTATAAGGTTTCTGAATTTGAATATTTTAAATTACACACCAGTTTGATAATTTGGGGGTTTTTTTTTTTCAAATACCAATTCAACCTGTTACAAGGAGCTTAACAGGTTTTCATCATGTTTAGTCAGATCTAATTGACATTTTTCCCCCTCTGGCCTGTTAAGCATTTATACTTCTTGCTTGAATTTGTCTGAAAGCCCCTTTCTATCTGCTGTTTCTTAAGCCTCCATTTTTAATGCCTTTATAAATTCCTGCTATAGATGTATCACCTTCATGTGACATGAATTTTCTGAAGAAATTTAATATCTGGGTTTTCACATTGTTTGCAAACACTCATTCTTTTTTTTTTTCCCCTTTAAACTCACTGTAGGTCCCAAAGGTAAACAACTTGAAGGAACAGAATGTCCACTTCATGTTGTCCATCCACCCACCGGTGAAGAATTTGCTCTGGGTTGTGGGGTTTGCAGAAATGCTCACACTTTTTAGACTAGCAATTATTACTATTTTTTTTAACCAGAGCAAAACAGGTGCCCTCGTCCCTCAAGTGTCCTGAAAATAAAAAGTCCAGCTGGGATGAGGACGGGACCATTTCATAATCCAGGTAAAAGGAACAATTTACAGTGCAAGAAGGATGCCAAATACCATGTACATAATTCTTGCTGTGAGATATTGACATTTTTTTTGAACAGAGACATCAAAACTTGTGAGGTGTTTGCATGTGGCCATTACAGTCATCGGCTAGGAAACATTGGACATTTACAAATAAATAATTGCTATTAAAGGATCTGTGTGTCTGTGGACTATGAATGATGCTGGTTTTCAGGAGAAAGGAGAAAACAAAAAAAAAAAGAATATTGATTATTGTATACTGACTTTTTGTAATCTTGTACAATTGTAACGCATCACAAGTGGGGATGGGAAAGAGGAATATTCTGGTTTATTTCCTAGACTGTTATTAAAAAAAAAACAAAAACAAATTGTGTTAGGAAGGCATAAATGTAACAAGTATCACACTGTATATAAGGGTATCAATGTTTGTCCTGTATAAGAATTATTAAATTACAACAGCAGTTTCATTTAAACTTCTGGGTTATGTTTGAGCCTGAAATTTTAATGAAGTGCAATACTGAGTGTGCCTCATATCTCGCAGCTGTAAACATAATGGAATGTACATGTCAATAAAGCCACTGTACATTTTTATACAGTGAAAGTCTAACAAATGTGTGAGCCTCCATTTTGGGAAATGCGTTTTAAAACAGGTCAATGAAGGTTGGTTCTTACAGGTATTTCAGCAGGTTCTTACAGGTATTTCATAGAATCAGAGAATGGCATGGGTTGGAAGGGACCCCGAGGATCATAAAGCTCCAACCTCCCTGCCACAGGCAGGGCCACCAACCTATTTCCCAGGTTCTTTTTAAAAGTAGGAAAGTATGGGGATAAACTGTGGTTGTGGAAGTACTTAGGACATGAAAAACACTGTTTGAATTTTCTTTAACAGTTGGGTAAATGCACTAGCATTCATATGAAATTCTGTATTTCTATCTCAATTTCAAAATGGTTTAAAACACCAAAGAAGACTTTACATTTTTTTACCAGTTATTAAGAACACCCAGTAAAATACCAGCCCCGCTGTTCAGACAAGTAAACCTTTGCCATGAATGCCATTTAAGGGCGTCCCAAGTCCTCTGCTCATCTATAGTTAAAGTAAAATACAGCTTCAGGTAAGGACTCTTTCCGCTAAGATTGTCTCTGTGGGTTTTCTGTTAGGTGTGTTCAGATCCTTCCATTGCTTTCTGCCTTCTGTTTCTCCACTTTCAGGTGCCTCTTGCTGCACCCCAGTGTGCAGGAGCAGAGTTGCCGAGTGGAGAGGCAGCAGGAGAAGCAGCGCCCTGAGCCCAGCTGCTCTTCCTGGCTGCCCACACACCGCCAAGGAGACGCACAGCAGAACCCAGAGCTCCCACATCCAGAGGTACACTCTGTGGTACCATTTCAAAGCCAATATAAGATGATACAAAAAGGGAGAAAAAAATTTTTCTCATGTATGTAGACAATGGGCAGCCTTACTTAAAGTGTCCATAATGTTGTTGTCAGCCAGTGCATTAAAGGTATGGCTGTGTTTACACCAGGTGCTCCCATGTTCCCAAGTCATGTGTTAGATGTCAGTCATAGAAACTTAATTTGCAGGACATAGATTTCAATGAGAAAAATTACTTCTGACTTGATTAGGAATAATTCAAAGAAAATAAAACTTTTGCCCAGAAGGGATATTGAAGAATGACAAATTAACAGCAGCAGGTAAAATTATGTGCATTAAAGTGCTTTGTATGTTTATGTATAGGTTCTTGACAGAGGTCCCTGTGAGGCTTAAATTCTGGAAAAAATGAGTTCCAGGGAGCAGACCAACCTGAGGTGCCTGACCCACTATCATTTAGACCAGTACAGCTGAGCGTGGCCATCAGGCTCTAGGAGCAGAGCTCACCTCCCATGTGTAACGGTTGTGCCTTCGACACTCTGATCCTACTCCGTGTCAGACATTCACGTCACCACATCTCTCCCCAGACGGATCTCTACTGCTGATTACAGCCAGATGCCAGCACAGGCCACTAATCAGATCAGTCCACAATAAGATTGCTGTTCAGCCTTCCCAGCAGTCTCACGTGCTTCTCTGTGGCTGTTGATCTGCAGCCCACGCAGTGGAAACACTCCGCTCTTGCTTGCACCGCCCTGTTCTCCACAGCTCACTCTACTTGGCCAATTCACACTGAACTCAGCTCCTGGCCAAGGTGAGGCTGTGCTACTCCCACTCAGACCGTACATCTTCAGCTTACAAATAGGTTGAACTTTCACAGGTGTATCCACCCACTGAGCACAAAATGAACAGTAAAAGTTAATAAGGCACAGCCAATTAACGAGTCACCATCGAGACCTGATAATCTTGGTCTTTATGAAATGGTTTTAGTTGATCACATTGAGCTAAGTCAGTTTGTGGTTTCACCCACACAGAAGCTAGATAGGGAGCTTCAGGACCACCCTGTCATTTGGGATGTAACCCAAACTCTGTGGGTTTTTGCCCTTTAACCCATGCCAGACGTTGCAGGTGACTGAGAGTGTGGTACATGTACTGCAGATGACCCGTGTCCCTCAGCCCAAGGCACAGTGAAAAGGCTGCATTCACCACTGGGGTCTAGTAGCAATGAACTTGCACCACCAAGCTTTACAGAGGACAGCATCAAGTGTACCTATGTAGATGCAACCATATACAGAGCAACAAAGTTATTACAAGCAATAGCAGAGCAATCATGTGCAACAGGGTATCTCAAGAAGTTAATAATCCCTCAAAGTCATCCCTGCTAGCTAGCCAGTGAGTTTTCTCAGGTAGTGGCCACCTCTGCAGTCTGTTGGGATTGAGGAGGCACCTGAGGTGGTGCTCTGTGCTGCAGCCACAAGGTTTTGTGTAGGCTGTCTGTTGGTAGTTGAAATACAGGCACTTTTGATGTAGTACCTAGCAGGGGTGTTGGCCACTGAAAGCCGTCAACAATACTTGAAGTGTTGCTTTGGGTCAGCTGGTGAGCAGTACACACAGTTCCATTTGCTATCACCACCTTTGCATTGCCTCTGCACTCCCACTCCTTTCTTTCTGCAGCCCGTTGGGACAGCCATCCTCCCTGGATAGTGGTGGAACAGCCATTTCCTTTAGTCACTACCTGCACTTTTCCTTCTACCTAGAGCACATCAGTAAGACAAACTGGACAATAAACAAGGTTCTACAGCATAGACAATACCAGAATGATGAATGTAGCTTCCATGGGTCAGTTATTTAGAGCCATCACTGAAGTCACCAATGCAGGGCCGTGCCCACAGGCTTCCTTGATTGCATGTGGCAGAGTAGAAGACCAGCCTTCAGGAGCTCCATCTGGCAGGGCTGGCAGTGATGGAAGTAGTCACTGAACCCCTACTCTATTACTGCTCTGCCTGAGGCCCCAGAAAAGCTTACTGTGCAGCCAAGGGTCAATGAGGGCTGTGCCCTGTAGCCAGATAGCACCCTTTCAGCATGAATCCCTGTGCAGCTAACCGCTTGGAGCTATTTGCATGAGTGAGCACCACTCCTTGGCATGTGAGGTGCTCCCTGCTGGAGTGATTAGACCATGTTAGCTCCCAGCTAGTGTTTCCGCCTCCCCTTCTGGTCACTGAGGGAATGCATACTCCACCTTGCCACACGTGCAGCCCTGTCACTTCACTCGGAACTCACAGGCACTCAGGCAGTTTGATATGATGGGCGGGGTATAGTCCACTAGCAGTAATTTGCCATCCTAATGCTAATTCCTAACAACAAGACTTAGAAACTTGATCGTTGAACCTTTAAAAGCATTTGCCTGGAGGCAGGTCATATCAGTGGACTCTGTCAAGAAGCAGTAATAGAAACAGGGATAATCCCAAGTACAAGATAAATGCAATTAACACCCATAGGTTTTGCTGCAATCTATATAAGATGACATGCTGCATCTGCATCCACCTCTGTCCCCATTTTCCCTGATAAAAATAGGATTTGATAAATAACATCCCAGTTCAAGATACTGTTGCTTGTAAGACTACTGTCTCTACCTCTATGCCTTTGGGTTTTCCCATACTCCTGGTATGGTATCATATGGCCTGGGTCCATAAATCTTTATTTCCTCCCTGATGGAGACAGAGCCTCCCACCAGCCAAATCCTACATTCTGGCAAGGCCCAAGTCCCTTGCAGCTGACTAAATCTGACAGTGAGCTGTTCTTCCAGCACACTTGTGCTGTCAAGGAATTGATGACTATCATCTGGGTTTTGCTCCCAGTGCTGGGATACAAGAGTTAGAAACAAAGTCCTGGACCCGATTTGAAAACCAGCGCTCGGGTGTCCCTGTGGGAGCCGACATAGAATCATGGAATATCCTGAGTTGGAAGGGATTCATAAAGATCAAGTCCAGCTCCTGGCTCCACACAGGGCCAGACAAGTCCGAGCATGGGACTGAGGGCATTGTCCAGATGCTTCTTAAACTTGGTCAAGATGGGTGCTGTGATCACTTCCCTAGGGAGCCCGTGCCAGTGCCTGACCTCCTCTCAGTAAAGAACCTCTTCTTAATATCCATCCTAAACTTCCCCTGTCTCAGCTTCATACCGTTCCCTCGAGTTTTATCACTGATCTCCAAAGAGAGGAGATCGGTGCCTGTCCCTTCACTCCCCCTCGTTAGGAAGCCACAGACCACGATGAGGTCTCCCCTCAGCCTCATCTTCTCCAGGCTGAACAAACCTCAGCCTCTACTCCTAAGAGGAGAAGAACAAAGAGGAGCTGAACAAACCTCAGCCTCTACTCCTAAGACTTTCCCTCCAGACCCTTCACCATCGTCATTCTCCTCCTCTAGTCACTCTCCAAGAATTTTGTGTTCCTTGTGTTCTACCATGGTGTCCAGAACTGCACCCAGTACTCAAGGTGAGGCTGCACCAGCGCCGTGTGGAGCAGGACACTCACCTCCCTGGAGCAGCTGGCAATGCCGCACTTGATGCACCCCAGGATACAGTTGGCCCTCCTGGCTGCCTGGTCACACTATGTAAGGTATTCTCCTTCAGTGCCCTGGTACTAAGGCCAGTCCTACTACAAATGCCAGCCTCCCCTTTAGCAATGCCTGGTTTTTATTTTTTAATATTTACTTTAGCACTGCTAGCCTGCTAATCATGTTAAGTCCTCACCCTCTGGCAGAGACAGCTGCAGGGAGACCTACAGAACACAGAGGAAATTCCTGTAAACCAAAAGGCTCCTCTACCAAGATGTTCTCAGGTCAACTGACCAACGAGACACCTTTCCAGCAGTATTGTCTGAGCTGAGTCTCTTTAGCTTGGAGAGGACTGAGGGGTGACTTTGTTAATGTTTATAAATACTTAAAGGGTGAGAGTCAGGAGGACGGAGCCAGGCTCATCTCAGTGATGGCCAGTGACAGGACAAGGGGCAATGGGTGCAAGCTGGAGCATGGGAAGTTCCATGTGAATATAAGGAGGAACTTTTTCACTGTGAGGGTGGCAGAGCACTGGGACAGGCTGCCCAGAGAGGTTGTGGAGTCTCTTCTGGAGATATTCAAAACCTGCCTGGATGCTGTCCTGTGTGATTTAGTCCCTGCTCTGGCAGGGAGCTTGGACTAGATGATCTTTCAAGGTCCCTTCCAACTCCTGGCATTCTGTGATTCTGTGGTCCACACCATGGAAACATTCAGTTCTCATCTGTGCTGCCATTCATACAGCTCACCTTCAGCCCCTTTGTGTGGAACTTGTAGCCAAAGCCAGGCCATGACACTCCTCTGTCAGCCTTGCAAATGCCAATTTTTACAAAGTTATCTTGCACGATTACAACAGTGATCTAACAGCTTCTACTGATGAAGCAACCATCCAAGCCATTCATCTGAGAAGAATCACTATAGACTCTAGAGACAGGAATAATACGTAGGCAGTGAGTTCTCAGGAACCTTTTAAAGCAATTATCCCCAACTTTTACTGAAGCATAAGCCAACAGTATCAGGTAACCAGCCTGTTGCAGGCAACACTCTGCTGTCGCTCATCCCTAGATTTATCATTTTATTTTCCTGTTGCCATGAAGCCTGAAGTTGAGGCCCTCTGTTTTAAGGACATTTTACCCATGGCTACTTACTGAAAAATGGGTGAGTTTCAGCTCCTGATCTATCAGGTCCTGTTTGTAATAGAAACTATATACTTATTTTATCATTCCCTTACATTGTATCCTAACAGTGTAAGCACTTCCCTCCTCCTAGAAAATCTTCCTGTGGACACATATTAAAAGGCTAAAAAAAGGGATGTTTCTCTAATGATTATATCCACTGCTGAAAAATTATAACTTCACTTGGCATTGTTAAAGAACAAGTTCTGTTTTCCTGTCTTTTTCAGCACAGTCTGCTGAGGAATAAGATTGTCACAGGCAGCCTAGAACAGGTCCTTCGGCCACTGACTCACCACACTAATCTCCCCATATTTTTCACAGCTTGTATCTTCATTAAACTGGAGTGGGCTACTCATGCCCTGCAAGTCTCACGTACTTTCATCATAGCTGGCTCTGGTTTGTTTTGTTACTCAACTCTCCTTTATTATTTTCCCCTCTGCATTTTTCTCCTAGCCAGATGCAAGCCAGACTTACCAGGCTGGAGCACAGCTGCTGCGTGGCTGCTTCAGAGCTACTTGAATACAGCCAGAAAATCAGCACAGATGAGACTTCCAGTGCTCAAAGCTGTAGCATTTACAGTCAAGATCTTGCGGTTGCAGTGTTGCTACAGACTTCCTTGGGCAGGTTATCTGTTAGCTGAAACAGAAAAAGGTGTACTTCTACAACCTCAGCCTGACGCAGTAAAATCCCCTGTTAGACTCCAGGCTGCTACCAGCTCTCGTTCTCCTGGCTTTTATGGAAGGGTGTCTGTGAGCTGTTCCTCATCTCCATGTGATGGTAAGTGAGGGCTGATTCGAATCTCTTTTGGAAAAATAAAATATTACAAGGCAGTCTCCTCAGTAGCCTCATTTCTGCGTACTAGGGCCCAGTACAGGCCCCTGGAGACTCACTTCTAAAGGGAACAGAAGGCCCAATATGCCGGGCTGACCCTCTTCACAGGGAGGGGTCTGGAGCTTGGATCAGGGATATTACTGAGAGACTGCCCAGCCTGGTCCGGTCACCAGACTCTTTCTAGCACTGTTCAAAGCGTACACAACCAACTTCACTCTATCAAAACACTCCTCTCAAAAACTCATCTGCTGTCAGTTAAGTGGTAAGCAAGGCAGAGAAACCACCTAACAGTCTAAAGCTTCAAGGTGCCCTGCCACAACTGGCAACAACATAGCTCTTTCACAAGCAATTACAGCAGAGCAAGTCAGGACAGGGGCTTTGAGGCAAACCAAGTATCAGGCAGCCAAATGAAACTACAAGGCACCACAGTAAGTCTCCACCAGTAAGACAATACATCTAAGCTCAAAAAATACAGTAGGGGTTTTAAAAATAATGTTACATCAAAACAATCAAATGACAGCCCTGCTCCATCTCCTTGAGACTTCTATGCAGACACAGGAAAGATTTTAGGAGGTTTTGTCACAAGATGTTCCAAGGGTTTTTTTCTGCAGATACCAGAATTTGATCAGAACCTTAATGTTGGTGAGAAGCTATTTCTAGAGCCTTCACATGACACAGATCAGCTACATCACATCAGCACCGTAATGCCTCCTGAGAAGAGAGTTGATTAGAAGTGGCAGCTACTCACTCTGCATTCATTACCAATCGGCCCTTTCCCTTGGGTACTGGGCCCAAGTTTGGATCAACTCCTTGCAGTCAGTCTACCTTCCTCTCTCACATCTCCAGCAGCTTGCAAGTCTAACTTGTTGCTAGTAGAACTTGCAATTTGGGGCTGTTATCTTCCCACCTTTAGAGAACCAGCTATGGACTGGAAAGAGAGGCTGAAAGAAAAAATTCTAAACAGGAATGAAATGGGAGACACCAAACATTTCCAGGAGGGGACCGCAAAACAGGTACTTTGGATTTCTTTACACTATTGGCTTCAGCCATAAACAGACCCCATTATCTATCAAGGTCTATGCAGCTGTTCCCTATAAATAAATAGGAGTCACATACTTGCTATTACATGCTAGAACAAGCATTTCTGAGATGCTCATTGCTCTGCCAAAATCTCCAGATCTTTGCTGCATTCCTGAAAAGCTGAAGGCTGGATGTATGTTTATAAATACACACAGAATTGTAATGGCTGAGCTGTAGTAAATAGCCCAAGATATTCTGGAGAAAAAGAGATTCAAAATTAAAATGCACATTTTTCACTGAAAAACTCTGCTGTTTCTATGCAAGTCATTTTTTTTCCCCATTTTAATTCTCTAGTCAAGGAAATAGACTTAGAACCAGAAGAAAAATAAGGGACCTTAAGTATGCAAGAAAATGCTGCTGAAGAATTTAAAGGTCAGGGAGAGCACTGGATCACATCTGGCTGTTACAAATAAACTTTATGATAGGAGCTGGGATAGAAACCCACTAGGCCTGAAGTTAAAAATTCAAGCAGTATTTTATTTGTTACAGCTTGTGATAAATAAGTAAGCAACTTTATGTTTTGTGGATCTTGACAAGTTTAAAATCACAGTCACATACCGGAGTAGAAAATGAGCTGGATATGATGCCCACCACTGGCAGAGGCCAACTTTATGGGGTTCAACATGGCCGGGTGCCAAGTCCTGCAATTTGGTCGCAATAACCCCAGGCAACTCTACAGGCTTGGGGCAGGAGGGCTGGAGAGCTCCCTGGAGGAGAAGGACCTGGGGGTGTTAGTGGACAGCCAGCTGAACATGAGCCAGCAGTGTGCCCAGGTGGCCAAGAAGGCCAACGGCATCCTGGGCCTGTATCAGGAATAGTGTGACCAGCAGGAGTAGGGAAGGGATTGTTCCATTATACTCAGCTCTGGTGAGGCCACATCTTGAATACTATTTGCACTTTTGGGCCCCTCACTACAGGAAGGATCTTGAGAGCATGTCCAGAGAAGTGCAATGAAGATGGTGAAGGGTCTGGAGCACAAGTCCTGTGAGGACTAGGGAGGGAACTGGCACTTTTTAGTCTTAAGTAGGCTGAGGGGAGACCTTATTGCTCTCTGCAACTACTTGCAAAGAGGGTGTAGGGAGGTGGGGGTCCATCTCTTCTCTCAGGTAGCAAACAATAGGACGAGAGGGAATGGCTTAAAATTGCACTGGGAAGCTTCAGGTTAGATATCAGGAAGAATTTCTTTACTGAAAGGGTAGTCAAGTACTGGAACAGGCTGCCCAGGGAAGGGGTGAAGTCACCATCCCTGGAGTGTGCTTGAGGACATGGTCTAGAGGTGGACTAGGCATAGTTAGGCTGTGTTTGGACTCGATGATCTTAAAGGTGATTCTATGATTTGCAGGGGGCACATCAAAAGAAGGTTATTTGCAACTCATGGATACTGCCACATGCCACTTTTGCTACATCTTGCCCAGCAGTACCCCAAGCGCCTCCTTCCAAGCACCCACCAGATCCACAAGGCATTGACTGCTGCTTTCTCCATCAAATTTATTCCTAAAGCTAGCCTGACATGGGGCTTTGAAATTACGCAGTTAATTGTTTCTGGCAGTGCACCTCTGCTAGCATTAACATCGGTGATTTTCTCCAGTCTTCACCCCCCCTTTCCTGGCTGCCGCGCACCTGATGGGGACGCTTCCAGGCAGCCCGGGCCCTGCCCGCTGCAGCGCAGTAATCAGAAGCCAACTGCCTGCCCGCCCCGGCGGCGCGGTGAAGAGGCGTATGCTGAGGCAGGAAGCCGAACCGAGGCAGGAAGAGGACGGGAGGACGAGGTGGCTGTCCCCTGGCAGCCGCAGCCCCGAGCAGGACCCGGGCAACACAAGCCGCCTCAGCGTAAGGGCTGCAGGGCGGCCATTGCGGCGGGCGGCCTCCCGCCCAGCGCCTCGCTGGCGCCGCCTCCCGCGCGGGAGGGAGGCGGAGGGGAGGGGGCGCACCGCCTCGCAGCCCGCCCGCCGCCATTTTGGCTGGTTTGCGTCGCTTCCGCTGCTGGGAAGTAAACAGAGAGAGGGGGAAGGCGAGTAAGCGGTGGTGCGAGCAGGACCGCACGGACAGCCGGGCGGAGGAGGTGCTGGGGTCGGCTTCGGTGGAGAGAGCTGATGTGGCCGGAGCGGAGACGCCAGCGTGGTCCGAGTCCTGGTTAATGCGAAGCGCAGCGGGGAGTCGCCAGGTGACTGGGCTGGAAGGGGGTGGGTGGCGGTGGGGCGGGATTTTCGACCCCGGCAGCGCTCCTGAGGTAGGGAGGAGAGAAAGGGGTCCGAGTAGCGGAGGTGGCAGGGCTTGGGGCCCTGTCCGGGAGGGCAGAACCTGCCCGCGGTCTGTCAGAGCCCCGCGGCGCCGCGCCCCGGGCTGGGGCTGGGCTGGGCCGGGAGGAGCCGACCCTGAGGTGTAAGCGTCTGCGGGAGTAGCGGGGCTTAAAACCTTATCCCCTGTATTTACAGGGTGTAGCTGCCTCGCAGAGTTCCCATAATAGCAGTATTAAAGTGCATAAACCCTCGTTGTTTTCTGCCGAACTAGTTGTTCGCGGCGACAGGGGGTTAGGGTTGTGTCTGGGTCGCCCCCTCTTAAAAGACCATGCCCACTCCCCCCCCCTCACCCCTTAGCGCTCTCCTTTGGTTGCCAAAACAGCCTTACTTCAGGTGTGCACCATCACAAGAAGCTCAGTAGTTACCCTTGTTCATGGGAAAGCGTTATCAGCAGAATGTAAACAGCCGTGCAGTTTGTTGGTTTTGGTTGGTTTTTTTTCCCCCCTCTTTCTGAACTGCCATTGTGTTCTGTCTGCACCTTACTCAGCAATAAAAACAATGTTAAGCATGTGCTTTGCTCCACCTCCTGCTTGGTGGCTGAACTATGTGATTATGGTTGAACATGGCTATACTGCACACGAGATAGCGTGGGCTGCGCCCAGATGCGGAGTTCAGAACACTGAGTTCAGAAACAGTTTGTTACAGTAAATTAATTAACTTGGAAATTCCTAAGGGGTTAGGGATCCCGATTTCACGCACCTCTCTGGTAGAGTTGTGGTGGGTTTGCTGTTTTGGGGTGTCGCCCCCTTCTTCTGTCACGATCTTAGATTTTTAAAGTAAAGTTGACTACAGAGGCAATTTGGAAAAAGATGGTCAGTGACAAGCACGTCTGCCTCAGATGGTTAAAAGCAGGAGTGATGGCTCAAGTGTTTTAAGAGGTGATAAGCAATCAGAGCCTGAAACATAGGCTGTACCTGTGCAGTAATAGACTCGCCTGGCATTTTGCATCAGTGTCTGCCCCAATGAAAAGTTATTTCTGTTGGCTTTGGATGTAAAATGGTTTGATCTTTAGACTGTCAGATACAGAGTGAGCTGAACTAATTGCATTTGCCTGTTCCTATATCAAATTTGCAGAAAGGCTTACTCTCTTAAGTGGTCTTACATGGTTTTATACATAAATCTTAGATGACTTTGCAAATTTCTGTAGAAAAAACCTGCATTTTTTCAATTTGGTATTTATTTTATTGTTAGGCATGCTTAGGTGTTGAAACCAGTTATGATTTTTAAAAAGCTATTACAATACTTTAAATTCTGAAACAAGATGACAAAAGTTAGATGAACAAATTAATTAGAAATGAGATGACAAACCAGTCATCTAATTCTTGAAATCGTAATTTTTAGTCTTGAAGTCAGGCTTTTTTTTTTCTTTTCTCTGGAAAAAAAAAATTCCACAAGGAAACTTTTGATTACTTTCCCTTTAAGTACAGGAAATTCCATGATGTCAGTAACAAAAAAGTTGTCTGGAAGTACCTTTTCAAGCCACAGCACGTAGAACACAATAGCATCTTACACTCGTGGAAAGCTGTGACCTGAAATTCATTATTATAGCTCTGATGAGGGCCATATTGTCTCTTCATTGGCTGTCTATAAAAAAATTGGTGTAGTACCCCACAAGTTCAAGAGTGGGTTTTGATCTGCAGGTAGCCTGTACTAACTATTTAGAACTCCTCAAAGTTAGCTCAGAGGTGCAGCTTTGAAGTTGTCTGTTGATGACCTGATCTGCTTCTGTCAGCCAAATCTCAGAGGTTATTTCTCCAGCTGCAAAATTGGTACAGTTTTTTCAGTGGCAGCTCTCAGTGCCTGGTCTTTTCTTAACAACAACAGCAAAACCCCACAAAATTAAAAAGGAAGGCAAAAAAAGTGTGAGATCTAGTGCTTGTGTCTTTGAAGAGATACATAGTAAACACGTTGCATATGTGAATCGTCTCTACTCTTTATGCTCTCCTATAATATGACAAGGGAACAAATCCAGAACTTCACCCCCTAATGCAGTAGTAAAAGTAGCCTACCTAATTAGAAATTTTAGGTGCATGTATTACCTTATTAGCAAAAGGTGAAGCAGGATCTCCTCTATAAAGGAAGACCTGGAGAGCCAAGCCTAACAGTGACCTTGTATAGGTTTTTTTACAGATTAACAAGAGGTTGCTTTGGAAAAACTTTGATGTTAAACACTCTGTCCCAAATTTGGAAAGTAAATAGCTTGCGTGTGGTAATTCCTTGTTATAGCCTCATTTTTGGAATATCTATTTAGCCTAAAGTTTAAAGGAATGTTGCGTTTCAGACTAGTTTATTACAAATAACATTCTTGGACTATGCTTAGTAGCGATCTCAAACACAAACCTAACATGTTTGCAGTGGATTTGCTGATCTAATTCTTGATTAGCTTTTAAGTTTAATTATTCAAGTTTCACAGTTCTGTGTCACTGTATAGTTCCCTTGCTTTGCTTCTGTACCAGTGAAGTTTATGGCTCAGCAGCAGAACTCTCCCTTGGGTGGAAAGCTTGTTTCAGCACTGGAGGCATGTTTTGCATAGTTGTGTGCTGTGAAATCTTAGCAAATAGCGCTCAAGAAGCAAGTGGAGATTTTTTGCCCAGTAGTGTTTTCATTTCATGCTTGCCCCCGAGTGCTACTGGGATTGAAAACAAACAAAAAAAAAGGGACAAATTTTCTTCGTCAGTCTTTCACAACAGTATGTTTGGGTTTGTTTACATCATTTTATGAATAGCTCCAGACCTTAAGTGATAGCTTGCTATTGTCATGTGAGTGAGTAGGATTACAGTGATTTAAAGATAAGTAAGGAGATGCTGGCATTGAGACAATAATCTGTGATGCATTGGATGACAAATAGTACAGTGTTTCACTTGTGTCTGTGTGTGTAGCACGTGATGCTTTGTTTTAAAGAAGACTTCTGAATTTTTGCTTAGTTGTTGTGCGTAGCAGGGAATTGTTCAGGTCCCAGACAGACTGGGCATCTGATATTCTTAGGTGTGTAACTGTACTTGAATGTTAACCCAGAATGGTTTAACTGCATGAAATCCATGTTTATCTTAGAAATAGGAGTGCTGGGGGATGCCTGTCCCTATCAAGCCCACCCCTGGATTCTCTTAGCTCTTTAGAGACTAGATTTGAGCATGTTATAGTTTAGTGTGAAGTCCCTTTTGTAGTTCTTTAGGACATGATGTGCATCACATCGAGGATTTTAAAAATAAATTATTGGATGCTAAGTCCATTTGTGAACTGGCATGTACAAAAGAACACACTTTGATCAAAACCCAATGCTAGATTTATTTCAGATGTAGGTAGTGGTAGGATTCTGGTTTTTTCTCTTCTTTAATGATGTAATATAGGGTAGAACTTGTGTACCTGAGACCGCTATGGAGGAAGTATAGGATACTGTGAATGAGAGAACCTTTTGCCTCAGACTTGCTGAATTTAATATGATTTTGAAGAAATTTTGCTAATTCTTCTGTAAACTTTTTTGTGGGGGGTTGAAACTTCTAGACCATTACTGGAAACCTTTCATAATCCCTCTTTACTAGCTAGTTGAAAAACAAAAAACCAAAAGGCATCAATGTTCTTGATGAAATATGTTTTTAAGGATGCTGATTTAAAATTAGTGCATATTAAAGTAACCTTTTTAAAAAGAAATTTTTGGAAAAGGTTCTTTCTGTCTGGGAATAAAAATCAATTGAACAGAGACAGCATTGACAAGATGCAATGCCTGCAAACACGCATACACTCATCATTTGCTTTCTTGCTTGACTTTTGCCTTCCAGTTTCAGATGTTGTTTCTGGTAAATAGGACTGGGACAGCAATATGAATGTTCAAAAGAATATCTTTCCATCATAGGAAAATAGAGTGATAATTAACAAAACAGTAAAACAAATCAGGTTCAAAGTGTTCTCGAGCACAAACACAGAAGTCAAACAATGAGAATGACTGTTATAAATGGATTCACACTGTTAATGATTAAAGAAGTAATATTAAAGATACCTTTTCAGATGGTAATGTTATTTTCAGGCTGCCACTTCATATTCATTATTGTGTTGTTTTCTTTCCCTTTCATATAAGGGAGAAAAAAACAACCCTGCAAAAATGTGGTTACATGCTTTTTCATTTCACCTCCACAGTTCTCTATTATCATTATTTTCAGCTCTGTTACGTTTATAAAATACATTTATGATGATGACTATTATTATTACTATTATTATCTTATTTTTATAGAATGAAACGAGGAAGGAAAACTAATGAGGCCACCAGCAGTTCCTTTGAAGAGACAGCTGAGAAGGAATCCAAGAGACACAGGGTTACAGACGAGAAACCTGTAGTTGTGCGGAGTCCTGACTGGGCAAACCTCCTTCAAGACATCATCCTGCAGGTGTTTCAGTACTTGCCCCTTCTGGACCGTGCTCATGCATCCCAGGTCTGCCGAAGCTGGAACCAAGTGTTTCATATGCCTGACCTCTGGAGGTGTTTTGAGTTTGAACTGAATCAGCCAGCTACGTCTTACTTGAGGGCTACGCATCCTGAACTAATCAAGCAAATAATAAAGAGACATTCCAATCACCTGCAGTATGTAAGCTTCAAGGTAATTTTATGAGCTTTTAAAAATAATTTTATAAAAGTAAAAGTATTAGTTAAACTTAGTTCTTTTTCCTTCCCCCTCCCCCCCTGCATTTTCTTTAGAATATTTTAAGGAAGTATCTCTTGATGCTGTCTCTTGAGACAGTTTTGATGGTTCATCTATGTTAATTAAATCATACTTTGTTATTTGTCAGTAAATGAAGTATCGATGATATGTAGTAATTGACAGTTGTGGTCAAAGCATTTTAACATGCTGAAAATTAAAGAACATTACCAAGTATGAAAAAGCCTTATTTTTGTGTCTAGGGTTGTCAGTTATCTAAGAAGAAATACAGCAGCTGTCTGTGTGATAAGCCTGGCTTTCAGGCCTAGTACACTTGAAGAAATGGGCCCCCTAAAAGGGAATGTAGACGTGGAGGTTATCTCCCAGTTCATTTATTTATTTGGGCATTTTTTCGGGACCAAGACATGGATTAACAGTTCTAAACACACCTTTTCACTGCCTCAGTTCCATTAGGTGTTTTGTGATGGTGGTGGTGTTTGCTTTTTTCTTGCAGCATCTTAGCTGCTTGAATTCCTCCTCAAACAAGCAAAAGTACTTCAGTTCTGATACTGCTGTGCATGCAGATGTCTCTCTCAGAGTTAAGTTTGATCAGGATGCGTAAACTGGGCATTTCCCCATATCACATGGGGATCCAGCAAGGAGCTGGATGTAATGTTTATGGTTAGAAGACATGTAATGCATAGAGAGCAACTTCAGTACTACTAGTAAGCACGTGGCAGTTTTTAGTACTAAATTGTATGGGACTGTGCAAATAACGAGCTTGTCTGTGTATGGCATCTATTCAGCATCGCTGCCTGTCAGTTAGCTGAAAAAGCCATGGGATTTGCCCAGCATGATATATCTACTGATTGTGCTTGGCTGACAAATACCATTTGGTGAGAATCAGCTCTGTTAACATAATGGAATTCATTTTCAGCAAATGAAAACTATTTAACATTGGCCTACATATCCCTCTGTTTTGGAAGGGTGCTGTGAAACAGTCATGATTGGATATGCATCAGCTATGTGACAAATCTGAAAAGGAAATGACTTCTGCAGCAAGGTGGTCATACTAGTTGTTTGTTTCTGCAGCCTGACAGTTTTAGTGTAGGGATCATCATCATGTGAGTAGCTGGGACACCTCTGTCTGCTGTGTATCACCGCTGCTTGATGCGATACCAGATGTAAACTGATCACAAGGTTTGCAGGGCTTTTATCAATGTCCAAATAAAGAAAAAGTAGTATTGGAATCCTTTTACAGTGTCTGTCTCCAATACATGTTCCTTTACACCAAATGTTTTTGAAGTATTTCACATGCTCTTCACTGGTGTGGTGATACCCCTGTTACTTCTTGCATGTGTCCCTTGAGTTGTTCTTCAGTGTTGCAGAATGAAGCCTAGGTTGCAGGAAATACTAAGGAGCAAGCATAATCAGAAGGGAGTGGATATAACACTCTCACTGTTGCTCTGTCAAGGCTGAAAACTTGCAAATGTTTTTTTAAATTTTTTTTTTTTTTAGGCAAAGAATCACAGAATCCATAGGGGTTTAAAGGGACCTTAAAACATCATTGGGTCCAACCCCCAAGAAAGATCAGATTGCTGAAAATCCAAGGGTGTTCAGCTTGTATTTGTGCTGAAAATGAACATTCATTGAACTTAAATCAGTTGCTGACAAGGTAGCATGGCTTATTGTAGACTTAAAATTGACCTTGTGAAAGGTTTTACTCTTCTGTAGGTTTGCAAAACTGACACCAACTGTATGTAAGAGGTTGCTTGGAAAGTATATCTGAGTGTTGAGAAAAATCCACTGGATTTGCCTGTTAACAAAGTGACTAATGAAGATTAGGGTGTTTTTCTTTTTTTTTTTTTTTTTTTTTTTTTTTAGTATCCATTGCATATCTATTGTGACAGCAATAAAAGCCTAGTCGTATCTGTTCATATGGTAATGCCCTTAACTGTCCAGCAGCTCTCAGGTGACAAGCTGAGTCACCTTAAAGGAAGCAGTTTTTTCACACAGTAAAGGGTTTATGGAATTCCCACATTTTTGACAAGGAATGTGGGACACAGGGGGAATTGGCCAGCCTCTTCTCAGTGCTCTGTGGGGACTGGACAAGGGGCAATGGCTTCAAGTTGGAGCACAGGAAGTTCCACACCAATATGAGGAAGAACCTTTTCACAGTGAGGGTGACAGAGCCCTGGGACAGGCTGCCCAGGGAGGTGGTGGAATCTCCTTCTCTGGAGATATTCAAGACCCGTCTGGACGCCGACCTGTGCGACCTGTCCTAGGGAGCTGCTTTGGCAGGGGGGTTGGACCCGATGATCTCTGGAGGTCCCTTCCAACCCCTGTGATTCTGTGAAGAATGTAAAGAGGAATTACTATAAAGTTTCTTTTTATTTGATGTAAGTTAAATATCTTGAGACAGACTGTTTAGCTGACTTTTCACCATGCTAGATTTTTGACCGAAGTGTTTAGGAGGGTAGTACATATATTGCAAATTATCTCTGGTTTTGTATGTACTTTTTGGGGAAAATGGACTTTGTTTCTCAATAAGGTGTTTTGTGGGGGGGTTTGACATCACATTTCAGAAGGTGAAGTGGAAAAAAAAAAAGAAAAAAGAGTTGAAGTAAAGTCTACTCTTCTTTTTCCTAGAGTGTGCTTGATGCAGTGTTTCCTGAAAAAGAACTCTCTTTTCTTTTAAGGTGGACAGCAGCAAGGAATCCGCAGAAGCAGCTTGCGACATTTTATCACAGCTGGTGAATTGCTCTCTGAAAACACTTGGGCTGATTTCAACTGCCCGGCCAAGCTTCATGGATTTACCAAAGGTAATTTCATATTTTCTTTTTCTGTAGCAAAGCATTGCAATAGGTCACACAGAATTTCTATAACTTTATGAAAAGTTTTATTGTAAAAATGCAGATCTTTGGTAAAAAGAACCTAGGTACTGGGATCGGTTAAAGGGAGGAACTAAGGTGGTGTACTAAGATGGATAACTGTTTCACTCATTCTCTGATTCATGTGAGAACTTAGTTCTGACAGTGTTCTTCCACGTTCTGCTGTCTGTTGGACCTCAGTGTAATACTGGGCAATATGTTGCCAGTCAGGATAAATGTTTCCTGCCTAACTGAATTGTGGAGGATGTTTAGGAGGCAACTGCAGTCAAGAGTAGTAGTTTTATATGTGTGGACTTGCTCTAGTGATTATGTTGTCACTGAACTGTCTTTGGAAAGTTATATGATCCTGATATTTCACGACATGACTTCATATCATGCAATTCAGTGTTGGATTCTTAAGCCAAGTGCACTGTATTTCTCAATTTTCCTGTTAGATTTTTTTTTTTTTTTACTTTGCATGTTTACAAAAATAAGACTTCATTAGAAGGCATCTAATCTAAAAGACAAATTTATATATGCTTCTGAATAAGAATTCCTGCTAGTGAGGCAGAAATGTACTATTGCTGAGGAGTGGCAGAATAATTGGGGTAACCCCAGCTGCTTGCTCTGTGGCAGGAATGTTTTGGATGTCTCTCAGCCTCGATTCTTGAATCCAGCCCACGTGTATGTGAAGGGCCAGATACCGCTAGGCTATTAGCTGGATTGTGGTGATGTCATTGCTGATGATGGCAATAAGGAAGAAGGAGGGCCAGCCTCAGGAAAGGAAGTAGGCTGTAGGGTTTAAGTAAGGTTAGCTGCAGAAGGATTATCAATTATTATCCTCTGTAGTGATCACAACTGTGTCATGTAGTTCTCTTGAGTAGGTATTTTTAATCCTTAATTTTCAGAGAGCCTTTGCAGATCTCTAATTAGGGTTTGTTATGATTTTATTTTTTTTTCCTTTTTTGATGTGACTATAGAAAACCTGAATGTGCTGGGGGAAAAGAAATCCACAGATTCAATGTGTTATCAATACTTTGACCTTTCAGCTCTTGCATGTTGTTGTATTTCTTAATTGGAATGTTATTTTAGCTGTTTCACTTAGCTTTCACCAGAAGGATAAATTACAGCTCTATTCAGCCTGCTGAATAATTATTTGCAGTCATTCATGCTATGATCTTATTCAGCTTCAAGGGTTCTGAAATACAGGCTTCTTTTTTTGGTTTTTAATAGGTTCACACGTGGCCTTTAAACATATATTCACAGTGAACCAAAATTAACTCTAGGCATAATTTGCCTTTTGATGTTTGCCAGTCTAATAATATTGTCACTGGCATACAGTACCACCAATGACTTAAATTTTCTTAAACCTCCAATGAAGCTAAAGTATTGGACCACAAATAAGTTATTGTGAGCAGCTGTTAGAAACAGGCCCATTGGTCGACAAGCAGGCAAAGATGAGTGGATCTGAAAAATGGTTAACACTACATGATGTATTTTGTGGTGGTATTTGGTTTGTTTGGGTTTTTTTACTCAGACCACGTAAGAAAGTTGAACTACTCTTCATTGCATTCCTTGTTACTCTTCTGATGTCAAGTAACGTGACATCTGGCAAATGTTTAGCATTGTGTTGCCCAGTCTTTTCACCAAGCATGTTCTACATGAATTTTTTTTAAAGAATCATACTATAAACTACATATGTCGTAACACTGAATTACCATATTTAAATTTTGAGATCCTGTCTTGTGATAGCTCTTGAAGCTGCAGTTTCCAGTTACATGGTTAACTTTGCTATTCTTTTTAGCTGTGATCTTAGTGAATGAATCTGCAGTGGTTTCACTAATGTCTCAATTAGTGAATGAAATCTCCACATAAATACAGAGACTAAAACCAGAAGACTAACATGGAATCACTAGGTTGGAAAAGACCTTTAAGATCACTGAGTTCAACTGTGCCTGTCCTATGCTAAACCATATCTCTGTGGAATAGAGAGTGGAAATACTATTAATGGACTTTTTCTTCAGTATGCAACATGTATAATCAGAGTGCTGTCACTATAGTTTTGAGTGGTCCCTAAAGCCTGAATGCCTCATGCTTCTGGTTTGAACTTTCTGTTTCCATTTGCATAAACTGAGAGTTTATTTCAACATGAAAATAGTAATTCCTGCTCTAGATCTAATTGTGTGCAAGTTTTAGCAAAACCCAGAAGCATGTAATGTCAGAATGAACAAATACTGATGCCGGGCCTTCTCTCTTCTCTCATGGAACTCCTATTCAGGTTTTTACATATGCATGTGGCTGAAACAGTACTGAAATCAAAGTAGCAGGTAATTTTATAGGACACTTAAAGTAATGCATGGTGGAAGTGCTTTAAGTGTTCTCTTCCATCAATTTTGTAAGAAATTGTGAAGCTAAGCTAATTTTTCAGTTCCTTCACACCACCAATGATTTCTACAAGCACTGCTGTATCTGCTCCTTAGTCTGTGTTTCTCCAGTTAAGGCGTCCTGGGCTCGATCTTTACTGGTAAGTTTCAGCGGTTGCATAAAAACACTGGGGAGCAACCTCAAGCACTTCACCTGCATTACCGGTGCTGCTTAATTGGCAATTAATTGGCAATTAATTGATCACCCGCTCCATGGATCTGTTTGGATCATTGCAGTTAGCTTTGCAAGGTAAATCCACTCAAACCCTAAATACTCTGTGGATGGTGGGCAGGCAGTGGTACTGTTTCGTTTTGGATGCTTCTTAACAGGACCGGCTGCCACTCTTGACTGTGTTTGCATCTCACCAGGGCAGCACAACTCATGATGTGGGAACTCCTGTTGTAGAAGGAAAGTCCTGTTCCTTTTGGACTGCCATTTGCAAATATCATCAGAATGAGAGCTTCTAAGCTTTCTCTTCGCTTGTGGTCTTTCTATACTCTATGTAGTGGCTTGTCCTGGGTCAGGTTCTTAATTTATATTTAATGTTGGACATTCTTATTTGCAGAACACATGAACTAACTGATAGCAAAAAATGATACTTTGTATATTCAAAAATATGTCAATTTAAATATTAATTTTTAATTATGCAATATCGGAAGAATGCTTTTTCAGCAAATGCTGTCACTAAAAGAAAACTAGTACTGCTGTTAACAGTGTAAAACCACTGAGATTTTTATTTCAGATACTACTTTTTCATTTAAACTTCTTTTTTTTTTTCCAGTCACATTTTATTTCTGCACTGACAGTGGTGTTTGTAAACTCCAAATCCCTCTCCTCACTTAAGATCGACGATACACCAGTAGATGATCCATCTCTCAAAGTGCTAGTAGCTAACAACAGTGACACACTCAAACTGTTGAAAATGAGCAGCTGTCCTCATGTTTCTCCAGCTGGTAAGCTATTATGATTTTGTTTTCCTTTTTCTAGATGTATGCATTAAATTCTGTCTGAAACCAGCAAATCCCTGAAAAAATAAGGGTGGGATGAGAGCAAGGATGAATGTGGTATCTACAGCGGCTGTCACTGAATAAAATACTAATTTAACTGGTTGTCAGGCCATCCATCCACCACTTGCAGAGTGATTACTGAACTGATAATAAAATGCTGCATGTCTTTTCTGGACAAATAGCTAGCCTGTTATGGAACTTTAAAATTGACTTGATAGTACGCTGCATCTGCAATGACTGTCTAAATGTTCCAGTATAGTTAAGGCTTTTGGAACTTGAGTTCTTTCACACAGTTCATCGTGTATGGTATCAAGTATTGTAGTGTCCTGGTTTAGCCAGTTTGAAAGCAAGCAGTTTGGTCTTTTACTGGAGGGTAAGTGCAGACAGCATCAACAAAGCAGGGAGGTAAGACAGAGCTGTGCAGAACTTCTGCCATTACCGAATGTACTCCTTTAACACTCTTAAGTGTGTTTGTAGCAAGCATGAAGCCAGCTTCTAGCGGTGTTGGGTTTCAGCCTCAGCCAGCAGCCAAGCACAGCAGCCTTTCCCTGCCAGGACACAGAGGAGTGGGTAGACAAAGGCAAACCACAGGGTTGGCTTAGGGACAGTTTACTGAGACAGCACAGGGAGAGGAGAAGGACAACAGAAGTTAGGACAGAATACACAAATGGTGATAACACAAAGCACCAAGTGCATGCTTAGCCAGCACTTAGACTATCCTGGAGGATGTGGCACCGCCCCTCCCAGACTAGGCCCCTTTTATGGGGAGTGTGATGTCACATGGTACGGAAAACACCCTTGGCCAGCTCAGCACACCTGTGCTGGGCTTCTCAGGAAAACTAACTCTGTCCTAGCCAAAGTCTGGACATTATACACCCCTTTTTCCACACCAGCTACATCATGCCCAGATCCTACGTTTTCAGTTAATCACTACCCTTTCCCCACCTTTGAGATATATGTATATGTGCATACACAGATGTCATTCCTTTAGTCCGTGGGCCATCCCTCTAAAATGTTGGATGAGTTCACTTAGTCCATGACTTCAGGCTTAATTTGTCATAACTCAGGGCATAACACTCAGGGCAGGAGTGATGGTGTGTGATGTTGGGTTGTTGAATGCTGCATCTGGAACCTGTAGCTAGCATACCTGACATGGTCCATGCTTGCAGTCTGCCTGTGGAAGATGTTGATCTCAGGGGAGATGCTGGGCATTGGCTGCTGAAGTCAGTTCTAGTCTCATCATCACAGAACTTTGTTCAGTTTCATCAAAGGGCATCCTTCATTAATTTGGGTGATTGATAACACCGTTGATACATCATGCAGCAATTAACATTATACAATTTAATTTATTGGCTGTTCTTACCCAAAAGCAGACCCCCTTGGGGCACTTCCCCATCATGTTACCCAGCTCCTTTACATGAAACAGGGCTAATTTGGACTGTCTTCCCCAAGAGGTTTTTCATGTGCACTACAGTGACTTCACCCCCTTCTGCAGTGTATGGGAGTTTTGATTGGGTAGAGCCAGCTCTGTTGGTAGACCCTGTAGAGTTAAGTAATCAGGTGGCTTCTGCTAAATGCATATCCCTGTTTTTTAGGGTTTCACTACCAGTTGTTCTCAGTGTGGTTTTTAATCATAGAACCATATAGAATGCTTTGGGTTGGAAGGGACCTTAAAGATCATCTAGTTCCAACCCTCTGCCACAGGCAGGGACACCCTTTCACTAGATCAGGTTGCCCAAAGCCCCATCCGACCTGACCTTGAACACTTCCAGGGATGGGGCTTCCACAACTTCTCTGAGCAACCTGTGCTTTTGGCTGTGAATCAGTCTTAACAGTTTTGCACTGAGAAGTGGGAGAGGAATTACAAACCAGATACTGGCAACTTAAGTTAGATTCCTTTCTGAGAATAAACAGAAACTACTGTAATCACCATAGCTTTCTTCATGCAAGTATATTGCAACTGTAAATATTAGGTATGTTAGGTGTAAAATTCGCCAGCAGGACTCCCAATATGTGGGGGAAATGATACTGTAGCAGAGGGCAGGTTGCTGTAGTGATAACAAAGAAAACAAGACTTAATAGCTTTTGCAGGTGTAGCTCTTGGACAAAGCCTTCTGCTTGGTTTTACGTAGTCCCGAAAATGCAGGTTTGGTTTGCAGTGTCCAGCAAAGTGATGGCCAGCATGTTAACTGGAATGTTGTTTCTTCCAGGCTTTGTAATCCTAGATAGGTTGTAGAAATTATATGGACTTATCTTCTGACCTAAAATTTTGTTTGAGAATCCTTGTGCCTGAGGAGTACAGGAGCCATATTGTGTCTTTTGGTAGGAATAGGGTCAAGCTGTGATTTTTAGGTAGGACAAGAGAGGGGTTGCCTTGGATTGGGATCCAGAAGCACCCTGTCAGCTCTAGCAGACTTTGCTGGCTTGTGGGTAATCCTTGTTAGAAGGTTTTACAGACCGTCATATGCTTGATAATTTGGGAGAGGGGGGTGGGTTTGTGAAGTTGTTTGACTGGTGTATTCTGCTTGAGGGTGTATGATGTTTCAGAGAAGAAAAGGCAGTGATGTCTTTCTGATCTTTGTGAGCTTATCTGAAGTTTCTTCTGCTTGCTGTTTCCCCTCTGTACTTGCATTAGAACAACAGTACCTTGTGAAACAAAATAATTATTTCAGTTCCACATCAACATGCTGTTTACTATCCAAAATACTAGCTATTGAAACAGAGGGAACTGCAAGCATTTCTGTAAAGACTGAAGGCTGTGTTTCTGCTCTGCTTTAGGGGTAGGTTAGCTTCTCTTTGAATGGGGGCTGGGGAGCAGGAGCAGGAGTGGATGTAGGGTGTGTCTGCCTTGGCAGTTTAGTAGAGGCATTTTTTGGATACAAATCTGTGCTGTATGATGTCAGCAGTTTACCTTGTGGTGATACAAAAGTTTAGGCAGTGCTTGTGGATGTTCTGTGAGTCTTCCACTCACAGCATGGGCTTTGGGCAGGCCCTGCAGTAACTGCACTGCATTCATTGTTGGGTCCGTATGCCAGCTATGTCAATTCACTGCTAGTCTGGGATGGGGATATGTGGCCCTGGCCCCATAAAAGATCACAGCAAGTTGGACCCCAGTTATTCTCACTTTGCATTGCACTAGTCAGTAACATACCCTTGAAGTTAACAGCCCCTTTTCAGTGGTCTGTGGAGACTGGAAAAGGGGCAATGGCTGCAAGTTAGAGCATGGGAAGTTCCGCACCAATATGGGGAAGAACCTTTTCACAGTGAGGGTGACAGAGCCCTGGGACAGGCTGCCCAGGGGGGTTGTGGAGTCTCCTTCTCTGGAGATATTCAAGACCCATCTGGATGCCTACCTGTGCGACCTGTCCTAGGGAACCTGCTTTGGCAGGGGGGTTGGACCCGATGATCTCTTGAGGTCCCTTCCAACCCCCGTGATTCTATGAAGATGACTTTTTGAAGGACAGCAGCAGTGAATAAGGAGCTGCTTTGGGAGCTAAATTTTTAGCAAGTTGTTTTCTGAAACTGTTGTATTGAGGAGACGGTTTATCTCAATCTTGAAACCCTGTTTAAAATACTGAATGTGTCAAGAAGTGTGGGTATTATGAAGCAACATGCCCCAGTGCTTAATTGGTGTGGTCATAGTTGCCCTTTTGGGAGCATTGCTATAAGAAAAACTTTTTCTGTCTGAAAATCATGATGAACAATCTCTGGCATGTGTAGAAGTTACAAGTTTGTAGGTACGTTTAGTTGTTGTCTAGATAGTCACTTCTTGGATCCCTTCCCCTCCTCCCCAAATCAAACAATGAGTATGCTTACATATATTAGCTGGTTGTACAGGAAATAATTGCAATGAGAATGGGGTTAAAATTCTGTTTACCTAAACACTGCCTTTTTTAAAATTCATCCAAGAATTTTATTTTTTTTCTTAAATGACAGTATTTGATGTAGTTAGAGTTTCTGATGCATGTGGTTTCCTCAGTTGGAAAACACATACTTGTATGTATCCATGCAATATTTTTACAGTAAGTTTTCAGGAGTGTTTTCAGGGTCAGTATGGGCCTCTCCATTTGTTTAATAACTGTATCCTAAAATAACCACTGACTTTCTAGATGTCTTCCCGTTGCTCCAAAGCTGTATTGTATTGAGCTCGGGGTTTTCAATGTTAAACACTATGTTCTCATCTTCTCTGTTAATGGAAAGATCATATCCCAAATTTCACACAGTTTTCTGGGTCGTGTGAAATGCAGAAGACTGTGGGGGGTTTCTTAGTGAGGTGATTTGGGGGTTTTTTTAGTACCATTACCAGTGTGGTATCATTGCTTGTGTCTGCAGATAGGATGAGTGGAAACTTTATAGAGTGAACTGATTTTTTGTGGGTTGGTTTTTTTTGGTTCGTGTCTCTGTCGTACATGGGCAGCAGGTTATACTGATTGGTTGAAGGGAGAATGACATTTGCTGCTCTAGGAATTACTGGCCCCGAGTTTTAGTGTTTCCCCTGCTTTGCAGTTGCATTTCCAAAGTTAAATATTTATATTTTTCTAGAACTCATGCTGACAGCAACAACTTCTGCATTTAATTAAAATCTAGCATTAGTTTTATATTTGCATTCCTCAGGCAGCAGCTTGCTTTCATGGTTGCTCTGTCGGCCACAGAGGGGGACAGCCATTCTTCCAGAGCAGGCGAGGGAAATCACACACGCAGAATCACAAGGTTGGAATAAGATCATCAAGTCCAACCATTCCTGTCCTATGCTAAACCATATCCCTAAGTACCTCAGCTATCCTTTTTTTTGACCACATCCAGGGTCGGTGATGCAACCCCATCCCTGGGCAGCCTGTTTCAGGCCCTGACAACTCTTTCAGTGAAATTTTTTTTCCTCGCATCTAATCTGAACCTGCCCTGGCCCAGCTTAGGGCCATGTATAATTAAAAATACTTTTGAGTAAAGCCCTTTTGCACAAATGAAGATGAGTACACCTTACTACAGGGCAGAGCCGTCAGCGTGTGCTATTTATCTATTTGTCAGTGAGAATCAACACCCACAGGAAAGCATACAATGCAGTATGTTAACTTCTTTATTCTTCCCCAGCAGAGCAGCGATGGAGTCACTCAGTGTATGTGTGTATTAGTGCGTAGGCACAAAGAAGTCACAAGGCTATGCTTATGTGGAAAAGGCTCATGTACTGGTTGTCTGGTATGATTTGGTTGTGACAGTAGGTCTTGACTGCATGTTGAAATACATGGTCTCTGCACCCTCTTGAGAGAGGTAAAGAGATTCACTCTAATGCTTCTTGTTGCGTTATTAGTATATTTCTCTGTTGTCTTTCCCAGGTATCCTGTGCGTGGCTGACCAGTGTCACGGCTTACGTGAGTTGGCGCTGAACTACCACCTGCTGAGCGATGAGCTGCTGCTCGCTTTGTCCTCTGAGAAACACGTCAGGTTGGAACACTTACGCATTGACGTCGTCAGTGAAAATCCTGGACAGACTCAGTTCCACACAATTCAGAAGAGCAGCTGGGACGCTTTCATCAAGCATTCTCCTAAAGTAAATTTAGTGATGTACTTTTTCTTGTATGAGGAAGAGTTTGACCCGTTCTTTCGTTACGAGATACCTGTCACCCACCTTTACTTTGGAAGATCGGTAAGCAAAGACGTGCTTGGCCGCGTCGGGATGACCTGTCCTCGGTTAGTGGAACTGGTGGTGTGTGCCAACGGATTGCGGCCACTGGATGAGGAGCTGATCCGTATCGCGGAACGTTGCAAGTACCTGTCAGCCGTTGGCCTAGGAGAATGTGAAGTCTCTTGCAGTGCCTTTGTTGAGTTTGTGAAGATGTGTGGCGGCCGTCTGTCTCAGCTTTCTATTATGGAGGAAGTTTTGGTTCCCGATCAGAAATACAGCTTAGAGCAGATCCATTGGGAAGTTTCAAAGCACCTTGGTAGAGTCTGGTTCCCAGACATGATGCCCACATGGTAAAGTCCTTAGAAGACTTCGGGGCACATGGAATAGCACCTTAAACCCAATCTTACCATACTGCAATTTATTGTATAAGCTTATTTAATACTACAGTTTTTACTGTAAGTTACTTCATTGTTTGATTAGAAAATGAATTTTTCATTAACATATGATTTATGAAATACGGATTCAAAACCAGAAATCATGGATAGCTCCAAAACTTGTTTTCATCCAAACTCAAATCTGTTTTCTGTTTTAGATTTGCTCTTTTTCATTGATGGTGACCTCAGACTTCTAATGGAAATAACAAAGGGATTGAAAATATTGAAAAGTACCTGTAAAATATCAGTTTTAACATGTTTTCCTTCTTTGATTTAGGTACTAGTACTGAACATGATCAGATTTGATCTTAAAAGACAAGCAGAACCCCACTGAAATTGCATGCTTCTGTTGCAGACTTATCCCATTTCTAAATCCAGTCACCTAGATGATAAAGTAAAAATTATAAGGAGTATTCAGTAGGCTGTGTAGTACACAGATTCTTTTATATAGAAGGCAAGAGCAATACACTATAATATAGTTTAGCCAATTAAAATACTACATTGCTATAATCAACAGATTATTAGATCCATCTGAAATGTATTTATGGAGTGCAAACAATAGTCATGCAAGCTACCAAAAGTGGTGTGGGTATTTCCTCCACCCCCCCCTCCCACCCCCACCCCCCGCCATGCATTTTGATGCTGTTTGCTTATGGGGTCTCAGATCTGTGTCTAAACCTGTTTTAAGGTATTTTATGTCTAGCTCAGGAAGCGGAAGCATTCTGGGGAAAAATGTAGATACATTGTATTTAAAAACACGTTGGAGTTAACTAGCTTTTCTTGCAGATTAACTGGTTTTGCAGCATAGGGTTAGCTGGAATAATGTATAGTTTACTGACTGAACCCTGCAGTGTTAAGTGTGACGACAGGGATGTGAATGGTGTGAGATGAAGGAAGTTAAAATTTGAACGGTGACCAAGAACCTTTTAAGAAAAATCTCAGACCTTTTGGCTGCTTTCAGTTTGAGAGAAATTACATTGTAACAGTTGCTTAAGCTGTATAAACTAATTGTAAACTGTAAATCTGTTTCAGAAATATTTATGTATAAAGTGGATGTTTGATAGATGATCATTTTGTATACCTTTAATTCAGCTAGTTCGATCATTTCAGGATATTTAAAAAAAAACCCCAAACCCTAAAAGCAGTAAACTTGCGTGAAGTAGAGCAGTAGGTAAAAAAAAAATCGTTTTGGATATTTGGTAAATGCATTTTATTAAAGAAAGTTTCTAGTCTGTAAGTGGTGTAGGCAACATCCTGCCTGTGATCTGGATGTGGCTTGTGACTTCATTCCTTACCGCCAACAGTTATCTTCTGTTTTACCTTACTGACCGGTAACACCACAGTGTCCACGTGACTGCTCAACGTGTTCACAAGGTGTGGTCAGCCACCAGGCAAGGCAGAGCTGCCCAGAGCTGCTTTGGGCTGGACTGAGCTTGGCTGGTGCCTGCTTCTCACTTGAGCTGTACGGCTAGTTCTGGTATTACATAGATTTTCCTTCATTTCTGATTTCAGTAATGTTTATCCAGATGTATAGTTCAAGTGTAACGCACTTCCGAGCGTATTTAAAGTTCCTAATGGTGTTTTGAGCAAGCACTGCTCAGCAGACTGGACATCTTTATAGGGGAGCTGTATGTTTCTGTAGAGCTTTGATTTAAAGATCACTTTTTAAGAAATACACTTTTTTTGTATTAGAATTTGTTAAATTAATGTAATACTATAATTTGCTTTTATTTGTATAAAAGGTGTCAATATAATTAGTCCGTAGAAGTAAAAAAGCTCAGTGTTTTTTATATGCTGACTCTCAGAACTGCCTGTGTCACGAAGCTGGGGTAACACTACTAATCTGGGGAAGAGGATGTGTTTTCATTAAATTACAGTGGGAAGTAATCTCATCAGTAATGCAGCAGCTAAAGCCACCTTGGACTTTGACTGCTGGCATCCTGGTGTTGGGAAGGTAGGTTGGTCTGTCGCCACTGTGGCAGCAGGAGTAACTGAAAGGGAAGACACAGCTGCAGTACCGGAGTCCCCTTGTTTCTGGAGTTGTCTGCTTTGAAACCTGACCTTCCACTTCTCACAGGGGCCACTCCGTCACATCCCAGGGTGGGGGAGTGTGTTAGGAGTTGAAGGCTCTGTGCTTAGCTTGAATGGAACTGCTTTCCCAAGCAGGGTGACTTGGCTGGCCTCTCCTGAGCTGGTCTGCTGTGTTGCTTAGGCTCCAAAAACATGATGTGGTATCATTACGGTTACCAGTGTTTAAGGGTAAGAAAACCACTTGAAAGCAGTTGTCTCCATCTTCCACTGAGTCTGTAGTTCTTGCGCATCAAACCGGTTACAGCATCCTCATCTCAAATAATCCAGCTACAAAACAAACCTCCTTAGCAAACCTGCATTCTAAGTAGCTTCAGGAGAAGCTTTAGTGCTCCTTTTTAGCAAATCTGCAATTCTTACTTTGCCTTCTACATGTTAGAAAAAAGGAAGAAGAGTTTAGAACAAATAGATCCATCACGAGTGGTGACTGGAGTGCCACAGACTGTCATGAAGTTCACTAGAAACATGAGCACGGGTGTCTTACAGGTGTATTAAATCGTTTTCCCTGGGTTCCCCTCTATTTCTTACTGTCACAAGAAGGTAATGAATGCAGCCTTGGCTTGGCTGCGTGGTTTCACCTTGGAGTTGTTAACGCGTGCAGTGGCACAGGCTACCTCTGAGCACATGTGCTACATCACTTCAGGTTTTGGATACAGAATTGCTCTTGAAAGCTGGGCAATCCTGACCAGCCATGAGAGGTGACAGTAAGAAGTTGTATCAAAAACAAGTTGAGTAATTTAAAGGCAGTTTTATGTGTCAACTGTCTTTTTCCTTTGATTTACCTCAAGCTACAAACTTGTGAACTCAGGTGGGGTTTTTGGAGGAATTTTTAGCCCGAAACTAATTAGTACTCTGCAAACAGACATAGGTATAAATTAGCTGTCTCTGTCCCACTTGTGGTCTGATTGTGTGCCAAATTAATTTTCTAGGCAGGGTTCATCTGGGCCCCTCTGTCTGGAGTTGGCCTGGTTAAACCTGAGCTCTGTTACTTCAGAGAGATCTGTCTTGGTCTGTGGCTGCTCGAGTTGGCTGCACATGGAATGGTAAAGGTAAGTGCTGCTGCTGTGTCTTAAAATGGAGCGTTGGCTTAATGAGGAAATCTGTGAAATCTAGAGGGACTCAGAACTTCAGGCTCTGTGGTTCAGGTTACAAACTGTAAATTAATTTTCCTAAAATACCAATGCTGTAGAAACAAGTTCCTTGGAGATAGGACTGAAGTTGAATGGTATCAAAAGTAGGACAGTAAAACCACAATTAACCTCTGATGTTCTCTATATGCATCTCTTCATCCTTGCTGTCAGGTTTTTCTTGTAGGATCACACCTGCTGCTGGCTGTTGTTTCATGTGCTTTCAAATGGAGGCTGTGGCATGCTCTTCTGCCCTGTCTTCCCTCCGAGCTGTTGTAAGGTGGAGTTCCTTGCAGACTGCTGAGGAACTGTGGCAGCTTTGGGTTAGAGCCCTGAGCAGCTCCATGGTATGAAAGTTTAACAGCTTTACACTGTGCAGAGTTCAAAACTTTCACGTTACGGAACAATTGTGCATTTTTACTCTTAATTGCAACAGGCACAAAAGCAGGGACCAGAAACTGGAGTGATCCCCTCTTTGCAAGGTGTGAATAATGACTCAGTGACCAGGTTCACTGGAGAAAGTAGGAGCTTATCTTTGAGCCCAGCAGTTAGGGGCTTAGTTCCTGCCATCAGGTGGTGTCCAGTGAAATGTTAGGTGTGATCCTGCGACTCCTGCTCCCCCATGTGACTGAGCACTGGAACGGGCTGACTGGAGAGGTTGTGGAGTCTCCTCTGGAGACATTAAAAACCCACCTGGATGTGGTCCTGTGTGACCTGTTGCTGCACCTCGATTACTGTGTCCAGTTTTGGGCCCCTCACTACAAGGAAAGACATTGAGATGCTGGAGTGTGTCCAGAGAAGGGCTACAAGGCTGGTGAAGAGTCTGGAAGACAAATCTTAGGAGCAGCTGAGGGAGCTGGGATTGTTTAGAGAAAAGGAGACTGAGGGGAGACCTCATTGTTCTCTACAACTACCTAAAAGGTGGTTACAGTGAGGTAGGGGTTGGTCTCTTCTCCCTGGTGACAGGACAAGGGGAAGCAGTCTGAAGTTACATCCAGGGAAGTTTAGGTTGGATATTAGGAAACATTTCTTTACTGAGAAGGTTGTTAGATAGTGGAACAGGAAGCCCAGGGAGGTGGTGGCGTCACCATCCCTGGAGGTGTTTAAAAGAAGAGTTGATGTACTTGGTGGCATGGTGTAGTGTTAGACCTAGTAGGGCTGGACAGATGGTTGGACTCACTGATCTTGAAGGTCTTTTCCAACCGTAACTATTCTATGATTCTATAATCTAGGTGATTCCACTCTAGCAGGAGGGTTGGACCAGATGATCTTTAGAGGTCCTTTCCACCCCCCTGACATTCTGTGAACTTCAACAAGTGAGCCTCTTCCAGACCTGTGGTTTGCACTGGTGGGGTTTATTTCCCCCTGGCTGTGCATTCAGGCTGGACAGTTGGTTCTTTAAGGTTCTGAACAAAACCTCATGAACTAAAGGAAGCAAAGAAAGCGTGAGGCTCTCTCTCAGGCACTTGTGCTCAGGAGGAATAAATAGCAGCCTTAAGTGTGGGTAAACAAAAAACCCCACACCTCCTACGTTGATCATTGGTAGCTTTAAACGGAGGGTAGAGTGCGAAGTGTGGAGCAGACTTGCGTCCACATGTAGCTACATAAAGGATTCGTCACATGATGGTCAGTGTGTCTTGCTGCTGTGTGGACCCACTGGATCTGTCTCAAATAGCTGCTGCTTCGCATCCTTCAAACAGCTGGTGAAGGGGCTGGAGCAGCTGAGGGACCTGGGGTTGTTTAGCCTGGAAAAAAGCAGGCTAGAAGAGAGACCTTATTGCTCTTTACAACTACCTGACAGGAGGCTGTAGCCAGGGGGACTGTTGGGCTCTTTTCCCAAGTAACCAATGTAAGGACAAGAGGAAGTGCCCTCAAGTTGTGCCAGGAGAGGCTTAGATTGGGTATTAGGAAAAATACATTCTTCACAAGGCTTATCTGGAACGGGCTGTCCAGGGAAGTGGTTCCATCAGCATCCTTGGAGGTATTTAAAAGATGTGCAGCTGTGATTTTTAGGGACATGTTTTAGTGGTGGACTTGGCAGTGTTAGTGGTTGGACTTGATGTTAAAGATCTTTTCCAACCAGAATGATTCCATAATTCTTTCTGTCTCTGCCTGGTGGTTGTGGGGGTTTGTTGTTGTTAAAAATGTACTGTCTTCTATCTTGGAAGTAAGACATGCTAGGATGTAACTGCTTATCCTTGAAGCAACTCCCTGTACCACCCAGACTATTAAAACAGGCTAAATGAAGCAGACTGTACAGTTGAGACAGGAAAAGTGAGAGGGGCTGTTATTTAGGTACAAACAGCCCAGGGTATTATAAACTTGTACCGGTAGAACCATGAAGTTATGTTTGACCTGAGAAGTGATTACCTTTCATACAGACACCCACTATTTTTTATTAAGGTCTTCAATAATCTTGAAGGTACCACAATCGGCTAGCTATGCCAAGTTGTTGTGTAATAGCTCTAGCTATTACCAGTCCACAGCCACTCACCTCTTGATTGTTAGGAGCTGCACAAGGCTTTTTCCTGAGAAGATAAATTACAGGTTCAAAAATGTTGAGGGTTTCAAAGTCATAAAATCAAGCACTGACAAGAACATACCGTTTGCAGACAAGCTTATGGCTCCCCTAGTGCCTCCTGGATTACCTGCTCTATGAGCCTATGACTGACCTCCATAGCAGTGACCCACAACAGGACAGCTGGTGAAGAGCTGAAGCCCTGTGGGAAAGCCCAGCTGCTGCTGCTCTGACCCCTAACTCTTGGGGACCACAGTTTACTTTCTGTTGCCAACTTGATCAAACAACAAAGGACTCATGTTGGAGAAGTTTGTGGAGGACTGTCTCCGGTGGGTGGGACCCTGTGGTGCAGCAGGGGGAGGGTGTGAGGAATGCATCCCCCCCCAGCTAAGGAGGAAAACAACTCCTGAGGAACTGACTGGAACCACCATTCCCTTCCCCTCCCTGTGCCACGGTGGGGGGGAAGAAGGGAGCAAAATCATGACTCAAGTGAAGTCTGCTAAGAAGTGAGGGGTTGAGGAAGGTGCTTTAAGATCTGCTTGTGCTTCTCATTACCTGACTGGGGTGTCACGGGCTGTGCAGTGCAGTGTTATAAATTAGAGAGTCTTCTTTCCTTTATTCTGTGCTGAGTCTGTTTTGCCCATGACGATGATTGCGGGATGATCTCTCCCTGTCCTTATCTCAACTCCCAAGCCTCTCAGTATATATTTTCTCTCTGTTCAGCTGAAAAGGGGAGTGATAGGGCCACTCTGGTGGGCATCTGGCCTCCAGCCAAGGCTAAACAACCACATCTAAAGAATCTGAAGTTCAGCTGGTCAAAGCAAGGGCTTGTGACTTTGGCTGCAAAAAGTCTCTCGAGCTGAGGTAGAAGATGATGTTCCACATAACAGTAGAACTCATTAGCAGGTCTCCCCTGCAGAACAGCGGTGCTCTCATTCCTCTCATGCTAGCTCTCATGCTCATCCCATTACACAATAATGCAATTCAACTAATTAATTTTAGCTACCTTTTAATACAAGGCAAATCTTCTGCCACTCTTATGATTTGATTCAAATCACTGTGTAGTTGTGTTGTGTACTCCCCTCTGGCTGCAGCAAGCTCTTCACTTGGATTGAGCTAAAGGAAACTGCGGAGTTGGGTTCCTGTGTGACTTAGCCATGATGCAGTAATAACCTCTGCAGGTGCACTACTCCTACAACTGTTTGGGGCATTAAATAAAATAAGCTGTGTACAAGACGATTATGTTGCTGCAGGTAGTATGTTTTGGGTACAGGCACCTCGTTGCTCTCCGCAAAGCTGGTGGCCCCTTGGCTTTGCTCAGTTGGGTCTGAAGGGAACACACTGCCAAGCTGGTCTAGGTATAGCCAGGAACCGGACTCAGGCTGTCACAGCCGGCACAGCACCATGATGCGAGCATAGCTGCCAGCAAGAGGCAGCACTCGCTTCTTCAGGCAAAGCTATAACAAGCGCCGATTTTTAACAGCGACACCCCTCCAACGGGCATCGCTGCTTGCATGTTAAGGACTCCAAGGAATATAAACATGATCATCGAGTCGGGGGGTTGGACTTGATGATCTCTTGAGGCCCCCTCCAACCCTTACAATTCTGTGACTTCTACTGAACTGACCTAACCGAAGCCTTAAACAGACTTTAAGACAGGAGACTGCTAGAACACTGCAGTTACACATCAAAATTGACATCAAAATGGGCTCTTTGCCTTCCCATCTGTGCTAGAAAAGTCACACACAACTCTGAGGAAGAGCCATCTGTATTGTGTTCACAGAGCAGAGGAAGGCAGCAAAGTGGTGCCAAGATACCACCTGTGCCACCTTGTAACAGATTAATTAGCCCTCCCCACCCTGCTGACCACCTGCTTCCTGAAAACCAGGGAACAGTTCACAGGTCCCACTTGTCCAAACCAAAGAAATATAGAAACTAAGGCACATGGTAAGAGAAACATATGTGTTTAGGCACTCAGGTTTGTTAGTTCCAACATGAATTAGCTGAGCTGGTCAGATGAGAAGGTCCTTGTAATGCTTGTGTCCATCTCTGTTGATGGCCAGGTGCTGTGTGTCACCAGGTGGCCATAGGTGTGGAGAGGGCCTGAGGCCAGAGCAGGCAGGCTGCCTCCTGTTCCTGCCCTGGCCTTGCAGAGCTTCTCCAAGAGAAGCCCTGTCAGTCTGCCTTCAGGCAGCAAGCGCCCATGGTTACACAGAAGGTGGCCAAGCCAGAGACACTGCTGTGTTCATACATGTACTATGCAGGTAATGAGAAGTAAAAAAAGGCATAGTCTCTCATATGGTCTAGCACAGACTTCCCAATGCAACTTCTTCAATTAGCGGTGGCACATATATAAGATGCTTTAATGCCACCAGGGTAACACTCCAAAAGTCCTTAAAGGTATTCTGGCACAAGGGTAAGCTCTGTCCCTCAGTAGGCAGTTAGACACCAAAGGATGTTTTGCTTCCAGTCGGTAAAGGGACCTCTTCATAAACGATTTTGAGGTAAGGGAACTTCATGGGTAAGAACCAGTATTCCAAGTTGTAGAAGAGGTAAAACTGACGGTTCAAGATGACTCGATCAATTATCTTTAACAGATCCACAAGAAACTCTCCGACTCTGTGATGAGGTTTGAAAGGAGAGTAGAAGTCTCTTATAGATGCTGCCAATGTCTTGTTTCCTACAGGTCCAAAAATAGATGTTTCATTTCCCAAATAAATAGGTTCTCCGCTGAATAGAATGATGCTGGTATAGTTTGTTTGTATCTTCTTAAACACAGCTCCCAAGTCAGCTAGCTTCTGGTACGTTCTCAGGATAAATTTAGAGCATTCGTAAGAGTCAAACCACACTGTTGACTGTTTGTCAGGACTTGCTTGAACCGTCCAGGTCTCGTAGTAAATGCCTGTCTCGTTGTCGTATTTCACCCATTTTGCCATTTCATTAAACATGGTTCCTGTAAGAGATGAAAATGAAGTACTACAGAGACAAGGTAACAAATGCACAGCTCAAAATACTTGCCATCTACTTCTAGGTTCACTTCCCTTCTCTGACAAGTTTACCTACATGGAACCACAGAAAGAGACAAGGCATAGGCTGGAGGGGGAAGTGATACCCCTACTGAATAAACTGTATTTACTTGTAAATTATTTAAACTGTAATTCCTTTCCCTGGTACTGTGCCAGCAAATCCAAATGTCAGAGATCCATGATGCTTCTCATTTTGTTTTATCCTCACAGACAAACAGGGCAGGCAGTGCAATCTACCAGAGATGCTGGCAAAGTGCTCAGCAGTGCAGCAGGCATTTCTGCACTTTCTCAAGTTTTAACAAAATTCAGCAATTCAGGGCAGAAGTTTTCATATCTTCCCACAACAGAAGTCGATGTAACCTTGGGCTGAGACACCCTGCTGTTACAGCAGCTCCTCCGCCAGCAAAGCTGAACCAAGCCAAAAGGACAGGAGCAGGGTGTGAAAACCAGTAAATTTAGAGACCTTGTGGATTACTTTCTTAATTTAGGACACATTTTGAAGTGTTTTGGTGCTTTCACAGGTGGAATGAGGAAGACATCTCTTCCTCATCTTATCTCTCTGTAGCTCCATGTGATGATGCGTGTGCCTCCCCAAAACAGAGTTCAAGCACAGGACTCATCTTCCTCCTCCTTTTGTTCTTCCCCATAGCCCTAGCACTGCATCTCCACCTAGACGTTGCCGCTCTACTTCCTCAGCCACAGCACATGGGACAACCAGCTGTGACTAAGATCTGTCTAGCACCTCCCATTGACAGCACAGCCAGATTTTTCACATTATTCTTGGGTGATACTTTCAAAGACACCGTCAGACAACAGCTTGCAATCATGACAGCGTTCCAAGCTGTGATCTGTCCTCAGCTGCAAGCCTCACTGCTGTGGGTGCAGTCACTGGGTTTGGTAGCTGCTGGAAGACAGGCGAGACTGTGGCGAGCAGTCACCTCGCAGTGCAGGGGTAGCAGACCCCAAACAGATCCATGTCACTAACACCACCCTGCACACAGCGACCAGCCTCTCCCATTAAGTTTGAATTCAATGAGTAAGAAGGGTTTGTCCCTCCAATCAAGACCGAGGTGGCTTCAAGATGAGGTTTTGTCCCTAATGCCTTAAATTAAACAAAAATATTACAGGCTAACATGTAGCTCCATGATAAATTGTTGGAAGCACCTAAACAGTCAAAAATCAGCCTTTGGCTATTCCTGCCCTATTTCCACAGAAGAAACATACTCCTACGTAACATTAACCTGGCTGATGGGCTTTAAAGGAGAAAAAACAACACCCAAAGCCAAAAACTTCCTAAAAGAAGTTTCATGGAAACAGGAACAAGAGAGAGAAATACAACAGTAACAATGCCTCCAACAAGGCACCAGCATAACCTCACCCTTCTTAGGCACCAAATAATCCACACAGGCAGGAAGTTCCACAACTGTATGGAAATATTTAACTTGGTATTCATACAAAAGAGTTCAACCATATCAAGCAACAAAGACTTCAGTTATGAGCCGCAAACTCAGCAGCTCCACTTCATTCACTGCTTAAACAACAACCCAGGCCCCTTTTCTTTGGTCAGTGGGGACAGGACAAGGGGCAATGGCTGCAAGTTGGAGCATGGGAAGTTCCGCACCAACATGGGGAGGAACTTTTTCACAGTGAGGGTGACAGAGCCCTGGGACAGGCTGCCCAGGGAGGTGGTAGAGTCTCCTTCTCTGGAGATATTCAAGACCCGTCTGGACGCCGACCTGTGCAGTATGAGCTAGGGAGTTGCTTTGGCAGGGGGGTTGGACCCGATGATCTCTCGAGGTCCCTTCCAACCCCTACAGTTCTGTGATTCTGTGATTTCTTAGCAGCCCTGGACAGATTATCCAGAGAGGGAGCCCAGCAAAGCTGCCAAAAGTGGAGGCGGGCAAACACGAAGCACTGCATCACACCAGCTGCAGTCTGACTCTCCACTGTGCTTTGCACACTACTCTAACTTTGGGGAGTGGGTTTGGTCACATGAAATGCAATTCTGTTGTCCTCAGGGGCTTTGTGGACAAATCATTCACTCTATTACTACTAGATTTATTGGAATTAATTTTTATTTTAGGATTTCAGTTTTCAGTATATACCACTAAGCTATTCTGGTGATCATCCACATATTTAAACAGTGTAAATCCAGGTTTTGTTCTGTGACATATGTCAGAGACCTATTACTGGGGACATTTGCATAGTTTTTGTGACATATAGTGGGGGAGACTGAGAGAGCTTAGTACTTTTTAGATTTTTGATACTATTTCTAAATACATCTTATTTGTTTGCTCCGTAATGTACACATTTTCACCAGTTTTTCTTACCTCAGCAGTCACCTGACACTTCACCACAGAAGGCTTTGTTTTGCTAAGAGAGTCCATAGTGGTTCTGTATAAGCTGTTTTGTTATTTTTACACTCAACTCAAGTGCTTTCGTGTAGCAACACCAAATGACTCATTTAAGAGGTCTTCAGCGTGCCTTGTTCCAAGGGCAGCAGCCTCATACTGCTTTCTGTATTAGAGGCAGTGCAGGGACAGTATTTCAGCTTGAAACTGGCATCAGTGCTTAACACTGCAAATAACCTACCAAACAAATTTACAGATACTGCTTTATCATAAAATCATAGGTTTTGGGGTTGGAAGGGACCCCAAGGGTCATACAGCTCCAACCTCCCTGCCACAGGCAGGGCCACCAACCTCAGGCCTGGATCTATACAAGGTTGCCCAGGGCCACATCCAACCTGGCCTTGAACACTTCCAGGGACAGACAGGGCATCCACCACCTCTCTGGGCAGCCTGTTCCAGCACCTCACCACTCTCTCTGTAAAGAACTTTCCCCTAATATCCAATCTAAACCTTCCCTCCTTTAGCTTCAATCCATTCCCCCTTGTCCTGCCATTATCTGCCCTTTTAAAGAGTTGATTCCCCTCCTGTTTGTATGCTCCCTTCAGGTACTGGAAGGCTGCAATGAGGTCCCCCCGCAGCCTTCTCTTCTCCAGGCTGAACAAGCCCAGCTCCCTCAGCCTCTCTTTGTAGGGCAGGTGCTCCAGCCCTCTAATCATCTTTGTGGCCCTCCTCTGAACCCTCTCCAACAGTTCTACATCCTTCTTGTATTGGGGGCCCCAGATCTGGACACAGTACTCCAGGTGGGGCCTCACGAGGGCAGAGTAGAGAGGGACAATCCCCTCCCTCTCCCTGCTGGCCACCCCTCTTCTGATGGAGCCCAGGATACCATTGGCCTTGCGAGCTGCAAGAGCACACTGCTGGCTCATGTTAAGTTTCTCATCCACGGTGACACCCAGGTCCTTCTCAGCAGGGCTGCTCTCAAGGAGCTCTTCTCCCAGTCTGTATCTATGTCTGGGATTCTTCCGGCCCAAGTGCAAGACCTTACACTTGGCAGTGTTGAATCTCACTACATGAAAACAAAGCCATCTCAGTATTTTAGGATCTTAGCACTACCCAAAGTATCTGAAATGTACCTGATATTGTGGTCACAAGGACTAGAGTTCCATTTTCCTTCCAGTGTGCATCATCTATCCCTTCAAAAAAGCAAGCAGCTCCCTGGTTACACCAGAACGGCGCGTCCATGCCAGGCCGGAGATGTGGAAATGTGCAGTTCCCAAGCTGGAAGAGCTCATACCACTCCATTGTGTAGTTTTTGCCTGTGAGAGAGCTCTTGAAACCCACAGCATCATGCATAATTTTCTGGAAAGGCAAAACAAAAACCCATGAAAAGCTAAAAATTTAACATAAAACTGACTTCAGCTTCATCTGTACAGAAGATGTGATGTTTGGAAGGTGGTGTGTAACAGAGTAAGAAGAGAGGAAGGGCTTTCTATAACATCTTGGGTTCAGTAGCATTGATATAGCATACTAAAATGTATATTGCACACATACTTCTATCAGAGTCACACTGACCCAGTGCTTGTCTATCTACCCATTGTCAATTCAGGTATCTGGAGGCAGTTACTCAGTGGGAGCTCACCAACAAAACTCAAGCTTACTTTTGAATCCTTAACCTCACAGGGCTATCAAAGAAATAAAGGGCAGAGGTGAGCTACCAAAACCAGACCTTAGTAATGAAAGGCACAAAAGGAATGAGATAAATATTTATATGCTGTATAGTAAATGTGTAAATTCAGTCTTAGTTTAACAACTGAGATAACAACATTTGAAGCTGTTTCCATTTTTGTCTCCATACACTTGGTTTTGATGTTGCTATTTCGTGTTCATTGGTATTTATTCATTAAGGACTGTGTGCTCTGAAGCTTAATTATGCTACTGCTATGGCTATAAATATTACTCAAGTGGAGATTCTTCCATATTTGCATGACTCCATGAATGGAGATTGTAACTCAACACTGATCATTACATTCAAGAAAGAACAACCAGCTCCTCATGGTCCCCCATTCTGTCCACTCCTTATAGATACCAGTATTCATACAAACATACAAGTTTTTAACAGCAGAAAAGTTAATACCCTATGTGAGCGCTTCACCTGACATAAGGGGGCAAATAAAGGTATTTTCTTCATGCAGTGCTAGTGCATGAAGACACCCAAAACGTAGGGAAAAAAACCTCTCCATACTCAGCCTTGCTGAGGAATGCACTCAAAGCTACCAACAGTGCTGGTCGTGCTATTTTCTTTAGCTAAGTTAAATTCTGTAACTTCTGTTTGTAACTCACTGCTCTTTGGGTATATTTCCCATAGGTAGCCTAGCTTGAGTGCTCTAATACTCTGCCATACAAGCATATCCCAGCCTTGCAGCTCCCATTCTTGACACCTGCTGTTGAATTCAGCTGCATGTGCCACTGTTACTTTGCTAGAAACACCACCTTACCAAATGTCCCAGTAGGTCCCCGTATTTGAATTCCCACACCGGAGCCTGTAATCGATACACTTCTATGACATCCTCTTCTTTCATAACTGGAATGGCAGAGCCAGTGGGACAGAAGGTGTAACGAGCTTGGCAGTACGGATCGGTTTTTGGACGGTAATCAAAGCGCCTGTGTTGAGAAAGAGAAGCACACAGAATGATAAGCTCATCTCCATGGCTGGAATAACTGTCTCGTGGCTTCCTAAGGGCCTGTGTGGAAGAGCTCAAGCCTGCAGCCACCCCCAAAGACAGATTCTGTCGTCCAGATGCTGCAACACCTGGAGCACACGAGTGGGTAAGGCTGCGGAGGGTGCACCCCTGCAAAAACAGGAGTTAAGACTGACGAATGCAAGTCATGGGGTACGCAGCGCTGACAGGGACGGGGTGGACGTGATGCAAATGAGAAAGGTGACTTACAGTCAGAAACACACAGGTGCTGGGTAGAGGATGGTTTGAGATCTGCCTCAGAATCATTCTCATAACAGTTTGCCTATGCAAGGAATGACCAGTTGGCTCTGGGAAACTATTCTATAGTAACAGCTCCCCAGATGGAGCTATTTTTACCCAAGAATGCTGCCAGTATCAGAAACAATACTCTACTCCTCTATGCTAATTGAGATTAAAAGGCCTAAGAACTTTTATAATCACTGTTTCTATCCATCATTCCTATTAAACCTCAAAAACTGAAAGCCAAATCTGCTTATGTATCATACTGTATACAAACAGCAAAAAGTCTTTCTGACAAGTCTTCCTTGCTGAATTTCCTTTGTATTTCACTTAAAACAAGGTTCCTAATTTCCCATCACTAAGACAAATTGGCATAGGCAGTTTGCCCAGAGCCCAGCCTGAGTGTCTAACAGAGTCAATTGCCCTTTGCTACTGAATGGCACAAAGACACCAGCCACGAGATGACTCAAGGACGTGGGAAGGGACTTCTTGAGCCATAATAAGGCCAGTAGCACTGCTGAGACACCACATATATTCCCTCCCCCCCCCCCCCTCCCCCGTCGATTTACTCTCCTGGCTTGCTGGGTACTTGAGCATGTCTGCCTTTATTTTGTCCAGGGGAAAAAAAAAAACCCAGCAAAAAAGGAGAGCATACAGAAAACAAAAACTTATGCCAGCTACACATTTAAGTCTTGTTTCTAGAACGCACATTTTAAATTTTCAATTTCCCCTCCCACCACTACTTGTGTATGACAAGGTAACAAGCATGTTAAGAAGCATTTAAAAACCACATTTCCAAGGACAGACTCCACACTCAAATACTGACCACCCAAGGACCCAATCTTTGCAACTCATGAACTTGCTGGAAATCCCAACACGTAACTGCGAGATCCTGCTCCTTCAGGCATCACCTGATAAAAATTTAACTGCTGGGAATTGCACAACAGGCATGCACTTAAGGCAGCAGTTAAACTACACCACCTGGCTTCACAAACATCAAACCCCCACACCGAATTGTAGGGGTTGGAAGGGACCTCAAGAGGTCATCAAGCCCAACCCATGTAAAATACCCATGCTAGCGCAGCCCTTCCCCTTGAAGAGGCTCTTTTCTTCAGCATAACCAAACCCGTGGTTACCCGCGCCAGTAAAATGCGGTAACCCATGCTCTCCTGCTTTCCCCAACAGCACCAGGCCTTCTCCTGGAGTGGAGGCAGCTCCAGAGCACCAAATGGGATTTTACACCATTTCAACAAAAGTATGGATCACAGAATCATAGAATGGTCTGGGTTGGAAGGGACCCCAAGGATCACAGAGCTCCAACCCCCCTGCCACAGGCAGGGACACCAACTTCAGGCCTGGATCTACACAAGGTTGCCCAGGGCCCCATCCAACCTGGCCTTGAACACTTCCAGCGATGGGGCACCCACCACCTCTCTGGGCAGTCTGTTCCGGCACCTCACCACTCTTTCTGTAAAGAACTTCCCCCTAACAGCTAATCTAAACCTTCCCTCCTTTAGTTTTAAACCATTCCCCCTTGCCCTGCCATTCTCTGCCCTTTTCACACAGAATCACAGAATCACAGAATCTTAGGGGTTGGAAGGGACCTCAAGAGATCTTCGGGTCCAACCCCCCTGCCAAAGCAGGCTCCCTTTAAAAGAGTTGATTCCCCTCCTGTTTGTGTGCTCCCTTCAGGTACTGGCAGGCTGCAATGAGGTCCCCCCGCAGCCTTCTCTTCTCCAGGTTGAACAAGCCCAGCTCCCTGAAGAGTGAACCTATACTTAAGAAATGAAATAAACCATCGCCTGACTTCCTCATCGCAAGAAGCGTTTGCTGAAAGGGGAATTAAACCAGCATCTTTATAGGGCTGTCGTTTCTGGGGGCGGCAACCCGGCTGCTGACAGTGAGCACAGCCCTAGGCCAGGGACGGGACACCCGTTCGATCTTTTATTTCCCAGCTAAACACACCGAATGTCCCCTAAATGATGAACACCCCGTGAATAAAAACAGCCAGCTATTCACGGCCCTTTCAGTCTAAAAAAACCCCACCTAAATAAATAAACAAAACGGGAAGCTGAGGGGCCCAGGAGGAGGCAGGCAGTAAAGGGCAGGCAGCCGGGCAGGCTTAAGCGGTCGGCGGCACCGGGCAGCCGCGGGAACGTCCCTCTCCCCCGCTCCGGCCGCCGGGCCGCCCCCTCCCCCGCCTCACTCACCTGTAAGGCACCGGCCACCGCCGCTGCGAAGACCGGACCGCCCCCGAGAAAGATAGCCCCCAAGCTGCCGCCAGCAGCAGCAGCAGCCGGCAGTGGCGGCCGGCGCCCATGGCGGCCCAGCCTGCAGCGCGGCGAGCCGGGCCTCGGTACTGCGGCCCGGCCAGGGGAAGCGGCGGGGCTGAGGGAGGCTGGGCGGGAAGGAGGCCGCCCCCGCGCCCGCCCACAGGGTTCGGGGAGGCCGGCGGTGCCCGCAGAGGGCCCGGGCTTGGAGGGCGTGAGGTGGGGAGGGTGGCACCGCGCCACGCAGGGTTTGGGAGAACAACAACCCTGTGCTGAGTCATCCCTTAAAAATGTCACTTCAAAACTACGATTTCACTTTTTAGGCGACCCGGGAAGCTATGCGCTCTTTTAATTAAGCTGAAGTATTTGTTAGCAGCCCGGTATGTTGTTTCAAGCACTGCTTCCCAGCCACTTCAAAATGCAGAACAAATAGCCATGCGTACAACCAGAACCCACCGAGAGGCATGGATGGCCTCTGGGTCTGCAGCCTGCACGACGAGCTGAGGCCCCACAGAATGGCAGAAAGGCTTTTGCTGTGACGAACTGGGTAGCCCTGAGCCTCTTCTGGATGCCCAGAAGCCTTGTCTGAAGCCTTTCAGGGCTTCAAGCTGAGTTTGTGAACCCTTCGCCTGATTCAGAACGCTTGCTCACATTATGGGGATTATACAGCTTATTTTCTTTCGAATTAGAGAATCACCTGGATTTGGCGAGACCCTTTAGATCATCAAGTTCAATCACAGCCTAACCCTGACTAGTCCACCCCTCGATCATATCCTGAAGGACTTCATCTACACACCTTTTAAATACCTCCAGGGATGGTGGCTCCACCACCTCCCTTGTGCAGCCTGTTCCAGTACTTGACTACCCTTTCAGTAAAGAAATTCTTCCTGATGTCTAAGCTAAAGTTCCCCTGCTGTAGTTTGAAACCGTTTCCTCTCATCCTATCGCTTGTCACACGAGAGAAGAGACCAATCTCGACATCTCTATATCCTTGCAGGTAGTTGCAGAGAGCGATAAGGTCTCCCCTCACCCTCCTTTTCTTAAGACTAAAATGTCCTAGTTCCCTCAGTCCTAGTTTCCTCCCTAGTCCTCACAGGACTTGTGCTCAGACTCTTCACCATCTTCACTGCTCTTCTCTGAATGTGCTCCAGCATCTCAAGATCCTTCCTGTAGTGAGGGGCCCAAAACTGGACACAGTACTTGAGGTGCAGCCTCACCAGAGCTGAGTATAATGGAACAATCCCTTCCCTACTCCTGCTGGTCACACTGTTCCTAATACAGGCCAGGATGCTGTTGGCCTTCTTGGCCACCATGGCACACTGCTGGCACATGTTCAGCTGGCTGTCCACTAACACCCCCAGGTCCTCCTCCAGGGAGCTCTCCAGCCACTCTGCCCCAAGCCTGTAGAGTTGCCTGTGGTTATTGTGACCAAATTGCAGGACCTGGCACTTGGCCTTGTTGAACCCCATAAAGTTGGCCTCTGCCCACCGATCTTTAAGATGAACTCAGGCTTAGAGAAACAACAAGGACAGGTTTGACAGCAGCATCCTTGCAGTAAACACAGCTTTTTCCATCCAACTCATCAGAGTTCAAAACCAGCTACAGTGGTGTCAGAGTCCAGGAGGCTAACTTTGGTAGTTGGCATCCACAGTGAAAGCACTGGTGTATGCTGTTCACTGTGTAAATAACAACTCTGCTGTGGACTTTTGACTATCAGGAGCCAGAGAAATACAAGCCCCTAAAGAACAACCAGTTCTCTAGCCAGCACTATGCTAGGCTATGTGCATATAAAATTGTAGGTGGAAAGCCCTGCATCCTTCATAAAAATGCAGGATAGGCTGCTGAATATCAGTCTTGGTAATGCTGGGACTACTAAACATGTTCAGAAAAAACTAAGATGGCACAGTTTATAAAATCTTTAATTTCAGCAGCATTTCTGTATCTCACCTCATTGCTGCCTGATTATATATTTCTTATCTTTAAAACCCATGCTGTTCAGCACAATGCTTCAATTTCATGCATGTATACATATTCTATACATACCTATATTTCTGTATTTGTGTTTGCTTTAAAGTTCTGGTTTTGTTCTTTATGAACTAAAGTGTGCTATTACTCATTTATGTTTCCTAGTTTGAGTGTAGTACAAGATGCCAGCTCTTCTATCAAAAAAAAAAAAAATAGGCATGTGCCTGTGTGGACTATAGCTGCAATTCCTACTTTTAAGGGACTTTGATGTATGCTGGAAGTGCTTTATGAAATACAGGAAGAATCATTGATCCCTTCTATGAAACTGGGATGCAGGGAAGTGACATGACATAATGAAGGTCTTGTACATGGCTCATTAGCCAAACTAGAAACAAAGTATGAGCTGGTTCTTAGTCCTAGCTCAGTGTACGTTTGCAGTTTGGACTACTAAGTCTTTGCTCAGGTGCTGCTATGGTTGCTGAAGGTGTGGAATCAAATCACTGAGATGGCAAAAACTATTGATTTCTTTTTTCTTTTTATTTTTCATTTTAGTTGCATTTTTGTATCTCACTTCATTGCATCCCAGAGGAAACTTTGCAGCACAGTAGTCTTTTTTGCTCTTCTCATACAACCTAAGTTACATCACGAACCATATTTTAACATAGAAAACAAATGAGTAATTGTTTGTGAATAAATATACTTGAGTTAAAAAGCTCACATGCTATCCTTTTCTCAGTCGGCAGCTGTCTCAGTTGTTATCCAGAAGTAGATCAAAGTGCTCTTTATTATAAACTCACAGAGCTGATCTGCATCTCTGCCCACTAGCAGGCTTTGAGGAAGACAGACTGGCTACAAAGATCAACTTCTGGAGTTAACTGAATTCCCCAATTTTTCTCATTTCCCAGATTATTTTCTTTTGATTAGTGAAAACCAAACGTTTTGCTGAAACAGTGATGAGGGCTCTCAGCAATCTCTCATTATAAAGAGAAATATCATCTCCATCTCTGCCCTTGAGAGTCACAGGAGGAAGAGAGAAAGGGGAAAAGAAACCCTGCTGCTGCAGCCAGAAGTTGTGGTTTTGAACTGCTAGAGTTATCTTACTGTAATAGTCACAACAAAGAGGCTGTTGAACCAAAAGTCACAGCTCCTAGCTCATGAAAATGGGCTTCTCTGGATGCTGCTTACATCTTCAGGTGCACATCTGCCAGCCCACATACTGGCAATATGCCATTCTGTGAGAAAGTTATGGTTATATATGGATCACAGTAGACAAAACTAAATACCTGGCAGTTTTACTGCTCCTCATGGGGTTTTTTTTATACTCACACTGGCATTGGACTGAATATGAGCCAGCAATCTGCCCAGGTGGCCAAGAAGGCTAATGGCATCTTGGCTTCTATCAGAAACAGCATGGCCAGCAGGTCTAGGGAAGTGATTGTGCCCCTGTACTTGGCATTGGTGAGGCCACACCTTGAGTACTGTGTCCAGTTCTGGGCCTCTCACTACAAGAAAAACATCAAGGTCCTGGAGCGTGTCCAGAGAAGGGCAACCAGGCTGGGGAAGGGGCTGGAGGGCGAATCCTATGAGGAGCGGCTGAGGGAGCTGGGGATGTTTTGTCCTGAAGAAGAGGAAGCTGAGGGGAGCCCTTATCACTGCCTGCAAATACCTGAAAGGAGGTTGTAGAGAGATGGGTGTTGGTCTCTTTGACCAAGTGAAAGGAGATAGGACGAGGGGAAATGGCTTCAAGCTGTGCCAGGGCAGGGTCAGATTAGACATTAGGAAAAAGTTCTTCATGGAAAGGGTTATTGGGCACTGGAACAGGCTGCCCAGGGAGGCGGTTGAGTCACCAACCCTGGATGTGTTAAAAAGATGGGTACATAAGGTGCTCAGGAATATGGTTTAGTAGAGGATGGGTATGGTTGGTCTCGATGATCTCAAAGCTCTTTTCTGACCTAGTGACTCTGTGATTTTGTGATATATTAGCTATTGAGTAGGCTGGATGCACACCAAGAAATGCAAGCACTACCTGAAGTCGTCTTGATGCCATTCTAAAGTTTGTCAACCTGAGGTCCACCCCCCAGCCTTTGAGTGGTACGAAAAACATTTTGAGAGAAGGAACCAGGTACAAGACTCCCACAACACCTGTACTCTGCTATGTATCCTGAGACACAAACTGAACCACGCATTGGTGTGGGAGACAGTCAGATACCATGTCTTTTCTAGTAGAAAGAAGAATGGCTGGGATTTGTGACTGTGTAAGGCAGGGCTAAGAGTCCTCCTCAAGTCCTCTTCAACCCTGAGGGCTAGGATGAGGGCTATGCTCAGGATAGACAAGCAGTTCAGTGGGCATTTGGGACTGCCAGGCAGCCCCTCCTTTGTCTGGCAGCTTAGGGGAGAAAGTGAGGGAAGTTAATTATTTCCAAGGGCTCTGCTGAAGCCTGAGAGATAGGATGAGGGCTGGGATAAGGATGCAGATGAAATTCATCATAAATTTTAAGCTGAGGAACTCTCTGGGATCTGCTGCAGGGTAGGGATAAATGAATTGATGAGTCAACTGGCCAAGGTAGTCATAGGGCTACTAGTGCACTCAGGGCCCTGACAGCACCTTCTTCTCCCACCAAAGTGTGTCTTCTCACCTTGCAAAGATCTCACTTCAGAGTTGTATTCCTTCTGAGATGCTCTTGTTACTACTTGCTCTTGTGGGCCTAGGACAGAGAAAAGTCATCACAGGGCAACTTCAGGATAACGTGGAGACAGAGCAAGGACATGTCATAAGCTGGGATGAAAACATGGACAGACAGAGTGCCATAACAAGGTCACAAAGCCAGGGCAGGGACATGGTGTGAGGAAGTTGGGCTAAACTATGGAACAGGGCCAGGGCAGTTACGGAGCTGGCACAGAGATGTGACATAAGGAACTTGAAATGGGATGGGAATATCACATGCCAATTAAGTCCAAGGTCCATCCGGGAAAAAGATCTATCTATAATGTGAGTCTGAGATCCACCCAAGAGACAAGGAAAGAAACAAGACTGAAGATGAGGTTACTGACAATTTAGGTCCACAGTCCATCCAGCAAGACTATCCAGTAAGTCAGGAGTGAAAGAAGCAGGGAATTCTAGCTCTGAAGGTGCTCAGTTCTCTAGCTCTAACAGTAACCCTGGCCCTAACACACAGGAGAGTTTGGGATTTGACTTGTATCTCCACACATGCAGTGAACTTCCAAAAAGCAGCCACTTCCTAGGTCTTCAGCATGAGAAGGAATCCAGTGGGTTCCAGCTCTGGAGACTCAGTTTCCTGATCCCCAAACCAAATTAAATGAACCCTCCCACTCTCTTGAGCCTAAGAAGACCCATGCCAGTAAGATCTTGAACTGCCACTCCACTTACCAAACGTATTTTTTATTTCTCCAGGTTGAGGTGACCCCACTCCACTGGAATTTTTCTGGGGTCCTACTCAGCCTAGAGAGTAAGGTGAGGGTTTGGTGCTGTACAGAGCTCTAACTCAGGGATCTCCTAGCATATGCTTGTGGATTAGGTGGTCAGGCAATTGAGGGCTTTCCGAGGTGGAGCTGCACTGCAGTCCTCCTCAGTCCTGAAAGGCAGAGTTTGGGCTGCGATGGAGACCAATTTTTAGCCCCACATTCATTTGGAGCAAACATTGCCCAAGCACTGTGTTTCCCTATTTTGGCCATTTCCTGTTCAATCATCTCCCTGTCCATCACCTTCCACAGTCCTGATCTCTCAGTAGGTAGCTGAATGCACTTTACTCCAGAGACTTCATTTTCATATGCCATTTTTGCTTTTCCCAGTCTATGCACTGTTGTGTCCCCTGCAGAAACCCCATACTTCACATATTTGGAGGACACTCACTTTTCTAGAAGATCCACTTTTCACCATTCTGGCCCAGTAGAAGAGTACATTTCATTATTAAGCCCAATTTTATCATAAAAATAAATGAATGGTCTAGAGCACAATGAGAAGAAGCTGAGGAAACAGTTTAGCCTGGAAAAAAGCAGGCTGGGAAGGAGACCTTACCGTTCTCTACAACTACCTGAGGCTGTAGCCAGGGGGGTGTTGGGCTCTTCTCACAAGTAACAAGTAAAAGGACAAGAGGAATTGCCCTCAAGTTGTGCAAGGGGAGGTTTAGATTGGGTATTAAGAAAAATTTATTCACTGAAAGGGTTGTCAACCGTTGGAACAGGCTGCCCAGGAAAGTGGTTGTGTCACTGTCCTGGAGGTATTTAAAAGACATGCAGCTGTGATGTTGAAGGACATGTTTTAGTGGTGGACTTGACAGTGTGAGGTTAATAGTTGGACTTCATGATGTTCAAGATCTTTTCCAACCAAAACAATTCCATGGTTCTAAGTGGCTCACAAAAAATGAAGGACCAAGAGCTCAGAGATCTTGCTAAAATTAGATACAACTGGTCTCTGGTATGCTATTTGTGCACGCAGTTCTAAGGAGACTCGTGATGAATGATTTCCTTGGCCCAAGGAAGCAGTTTGGCTCCCTAGGGCAGTGCCTTAGTAAGAAAAGTGGGAGTGGGTGGAAGAAGGCAGCTTGGTTTTCCAAAGAAATTCTGTTTTTCACAGTAAAATGGAGCCACCCCCAAGAACGCAGTATGAGACAAAAGGAGGCAAAAAAGGTAGGTGGTGGGTCTGAAACAAACATCATCAGAACCCAAGAGTATGGCTGGCCTCTACCCAACACCCACTTGGTTTTTTGCTTTCAAAGGAGCATATTCATTACACCGTGACAGTCGTACATGTAACACAAAAACCCCCAGCCTCCCAGGCAGGGACAGACGCTGAGCCTGTGGGAGGTCCTGCTGGAAGCAGAGCCACTTCCCAGCAAGCTGCCGGGGTGCAGCTGTGTAACAGCCCTGCAGCACCTTCCCTGCCTCACTGCCACAAGGACCTAGTCCCGAAGACAAAAGGGACCGCAGATACACCGGAGCCTGTTTCGTTTAAGGCTAAAGCCACATTGTATTTATGTTTTTTATTTCCAGACTTCCCCCTGACGTTCAAAATTCCACCCCCATCCCCTCCACACACACATTTTGTAGGCAGCTGGGAGAGCACTTAGTGGGAAAACTCCCTGGCCGACATGCCGGACCCCCGGGGAAGGCCGAGCCCCCGAGAGGCCGGCTGCGGGGGTCCCCGGGGCTCAAGCCCTGGTGAGCCTGAATGGCCGCGGGCGCCGCCGCTGGTGAGGCCGCGGGTCTCGCTGGCGGCTGGAAGATGGACGCCGAGCCGAGACCCTGCGGCGCAGGCGCCGCGGCAGGAGGAGGAGGGAGGAGAGTTACGTGAGGCCTGAGGTCTCCGGCTTGAGCAGTCTCTGCCTGGGCCTGAGGGGCGGGCGCTCGGCGGCGGGAGGCTACCATGGGCAAACGGGTGGCCCTGGTTCTCGCCGGGTGCGGGGTCTTCGACGGCAGCGAGATTCACGAAGCCTCGGCGGCGCTGGTGCACCTCAGCCGCGGCGGTGCGGAGGTAGGGGGAGCGCTGGGGAGGCTGGGGGAGCGCTGGGGAGGCTGGGGGAGCGCTGGGGAGGCTGGGGGAGCGCTGGGGAGGCGGGGTCCCGCTCCCCGGCACTCCCGCGGGGTGTGCGTGGAGCCGCGGGTGACAGGCTCCCCGGGAGGGGAGGAAGGGAAAGGAATGTCCGTCCGTTCCCTCCCCCCGCCTTTTTCCACCCTCCGCAGCCGGGGGACCCCCGCCTTAGCCTTCAGCCCCCCGCCCTGTGCCGGGGCTCGGCGTAGGCCAGCGTGAGGCTCCTGCTGGTTGCGGGAGAGGAGTCTCCCGTCTTCCCGGTGCTCTTTTCCTGCCACTGCACACTACAAAGCCTGTTCGGCCATAGCCTACTTACCTTACCCTTCCTATTGTCACCCCCGTCCCCAGAGGAGTGAACGTCCCCCCGACAAGGTCCAGCCCCCGGACACAGGCGGCTGAAGCCGGGGGTGAGGAGCAGCAGGAGGCCTTGCCCTGCTCCTCTGGCCCTGGCAGCCTGCTCGAGGCTGTGGGGAGCTGAACACAGGGCCCGGTTAAAACATTTGATGTGCTTTCCCATCGCGTTTCCAGAAGTCTGGCGCTTGTTCGCCTTCCAGATTTCAGCTAGCTGTTTCTGTGAGCCCTTGGGGAAGCCTGGACCGGTGGTGGTGGTGGTGGTGGTGTGTTTTGGTCGGGTCTGTGGCTTCAGATGGTGGAAGGTGGTGGTTTTCTGTAAGGACCTTGCAGCGCTCAGGTGTCTAATGGTAACACACCCCTTCCCCCTCACATTTAGCACAAAATTGGCCTCTCTAAAATGAAGTGGTAAGCACTAAGAAGCCTGCAAAGCAAGCATGAAAACAGATACCTGGAAAAAGTCCACCTCTCATAGAATTTCATATTCTTGAGGCATCATTCCCCTTTTGTGCATAACCAAAATATATGTCTTCTTTTCCCTTCCTGCTACCAGTCTTTTAAGAAAGTGAGTAACTCCAGCTGCACTAGAAATGCTTCTTAAATTTGTATCTTTTATCTTTTAAACATATTTGGTAAAACTTTATTAGCAGTCTGATCCCATAACAATTAAGGGCAGCCTTTCTGCAGACTCATCTGTGTATACAGTCAGGCTGATGCTATAAATTGTGGTGCTCTGTTTGTCCTTGGAGTTATTCTGCAGGGGGAAGGCAGGCCCTGGCAAAATCAGTAAGCTTAATGTTGGCATAGGTCTGCACTCCTGTCACAGGCCACAGGAATAGGATGGGAAGGGTGGCTGAGTTTATCCATTGTAATGTGTTCACCTGTTGCTTTAGATATTTTGCTGCTCTACGTGATTCTGTGCTTCCACAGTCTTCCCTCATTTTTTTTCCATGATGGGAAACATTTTAATTTACACTGGATGTATAAATGACACCAAAAAGCAAAATGACAATGAGAAATAGGCTATTGCTCAGTGGGGAAAAGCACTAAGATTTATGGTCACATTTGGATGTTCCTTGTTGCCTGTTTTAAAACTGTGCAGCTCTACTGAGAGCAGAAATTTACAGCATTATCCGTGAGATGGAGCCTGAACCTATTTGTTTAAGCAATCCTGTCCTACCAGCCTCACTCAACAAGTCTGACTCGAGGAGCTCTATGTACCTCCTTCTAGTAATAGAGGGCGTTACCCCCAAATCTTCCTAGACCTTCTTCAAAACTTTCTTCAGCCAAGCTGCCTGACTAGAAGTGGATGAAAAATCTGTGTCATTAGTGGGAGAACATGCCGAGGCTTTAGTTGATCTTTTAATTTTATCTCAGGGAGAACAGGCTGCTGTGATATCTCTAGATATATCTGCAGAAGAGACAAACATCATAATGATGTACAGTCAAGTTTTGAAGGAACCACATTTTCCCCCAAAACTTTTAGGCCAATGTACATGTGTATCTGTATGTCTCCTCCTAGTACACAATTTTATCTCTGATATTCCTGTTTTCTGAAGGTAGGTAGGATTTAGCAGTCCCTTCTGCCAAGGCCATGACTAGTATCCCTTGCACGAATCAGCAGAGATAGTAGTCTTTTACTGTGTGGCACCTTCCCATATAAATATAGCTCCATTCTGTAGAATCCACTTCTCTTGGTTAAGAGACTTAAGGAAAAAAACCTGTTGTCATTAAATTATCTTCATTGTGACCAATACATGAGTTCTGTTTATGTTCACAAATTGCTTCATCTCTATATTCTAGGTGAAGATATTTGCCCCCAACGTTGAGCAAAGGGATGTAGTCAATCACCTAAAAGGAGAACCATCAGAAGAAAAGAGAAATGTTTTAGTTGAAAGTGCCAGACTGGCAAGAGGGAACATTCAGGATTTGGCAGAACTGAAAGCTAGTGAATTTGATGCAGTCATTTTTCCTGGTAGGTGCTTGTAAAATAAAATTATTTGCATTGTTTTTGATTGCAAATAACTGCTTTGCCTCTGCTGCTTGTTTTCTTTGGGTTTTTTAATTGTTTTACAAATAGGTTTGGAGAGTAAATTGCACTCGATTTGAGAGGTATGTAGGTTTTTTCTTTACTTACCTGTTTTCTTTGAGGATGAGAACGTTCTGCGGCAAGCTCTTGTGGGCTGGTAAGTTATCTCAGTTTGTTAATTTATAGTTAATTAATTTAAAATGCTAGAGTGTTCTTTTGGAGCTAAGTTGTACATTGTTCTATTCCTTCTTTCTGAAGAGTGTGAAAACTTCAGTTTCTACTTGTGGATAACACCTCTGCCCAGAGTATGAAAGCAAGGTCAGAACTTGACATTATCATAGAATCACAGAATCATTAAGGCTGGAAAAGGCCTCCAAGATCTAGTTCAACTGTCTCTCTACCCACCCATATTACTTCCTAAACCATGTCCCTCAGTACCTCACCCAGCCTTTCCCTATGGCAGTGTCTTAATGGTGTAGGGCCTCTGAAATTGTTGGTAGAATAGCAGGTTGCTAAACAGATAATATTCCCTGTCAGACATGAGTACATTTTGGTTTAATTATGTATCTGTTCTGCTGCTGATCAAGTTATACTAAACTTGTTTATGGATAATTTTTTATTTATAGACCACAACATTGCCTTTCAGACAGAAGTAATTGTAATCACTCTAGAAATGAAGAAACCAAAGAGTCACGAGGAAGTTTTGACTGGCCAGAGATAATGTCCAGGATATATTTATAGTATTGTTAACTACTGCCTTCATGAAAATTTGTGCCTAAACGTCTGTTTTGAAGTTGTTATCCTGTCTTCTGCGGTAAGGCCGGCAGAGGGAGCGTGTGTATAACGCAGAGAAACGCACTCCAGCGCTAAAATGAGCCGGGTGACATCAGGGCTGATCAGGGAGTGGAGGCTAGCAAATATTTTCCACGTTAATTTCATGCTGCTGTAACCCAGGCTCAGGAGGGTTGCTGTAATAACTGTTAGAGGGAAATAAACCCTATTAAGTTTGGAAATTAAAATCTTACCTCAGAGATTCCACATAACACTCGAGAGTGAGTAAAGAGTAAAAGGGAAAAATATTAAAAACGTGAAGCTTCTTGATGTTATCCTTTGAAATGCTTGTGGAAATTTCTGTTTGTTTATTGTAGAAGAGTTCATGTTGTGCATATTCCATAAGGAATCAAATGTAATGGATGCTTATGCTTGCTAATAACCATTTTACTTTCATAATTCAGCAAATGAAGGTGCTATAGAAAATAATCTGCTTGTACAATTAAATGAAGATTAAATGCAAGTAAAAGATGATTATAACTAATTTCTAGAAAGCAAATTCAGCATTATTTTTAATAGGAAATTACATTGTCATTCACAAGTGTTATGCCTCAATATCATATCTTATCACTGTCTTTTTGTCAGAGAACCGTAGAATGCTTTGGGTTGGAAGTGACCTTAAAGATGATCCAGTTCCAACCCCCCTGCCAAGGGCAGGGACACTTTCCACTAGCCCAGGCTGCCCAGAGCCCCATGCAACCTGGCCTTGAACACTGCCAGAGAGGGGGTGCCCACAGCTTCTCTGAGCAGCCTGCTCCAGTGCCTCATTACTCTCGAAGTGAAGCGTTTCTTCTAGTATCTAATCTAAATCTCTCCTCCAGCTGAAAGCCATTACCTGCTGTCCTATCACTACATGCCCTTGTCAACAGTCACTTCTCCAGCTTTCTTGTACTTTAGTTACAGGAAGACTGCAGTGAGGTCTCCCTGGAGCCTTCTCTTCTCCATGCTGAACAAGCCCAATTCTGTCCACCTGTTTTGCATGGGAGAGGTGCCCCAGCCCTCGAATCATCTTTCTGGCTCTTCTCTGGACTCGCTCCAACAGCTCCATTACCTTATGTTGGGGATCCCAGAGCTGAATGTGGTACTCGCAAGAGTGGAGTAGAGTGAGAGTATCACCTCCCTCGACCTGCCAGTCTGGCTTCTTGATGAAACCCAGGATATGGTTGGCTGATGTTAGGCTTCTCATCCACCAACCATCCCTGGTCCTTTTCATCAGAGCTGTTCTTAACCCATTTGCTACCCAGCCTGTAGTTGTGCTTGGGATTGTGCCAACCCATGTGCAGGACCTTGCACTTGGCCTTGTTGAACTTCACGTGGTTCTCATGGGCCCAGCCTGTCAAGGTCTCTCTGGGTGGCTTTTTCATTTAATACCCATTTTAGTTTTGGTGCTAACCTTTTCTTTTTTTAAAATTTTATTTAAAAGAATTCTAGGGGAGAAAACTTATCCTGTAATTGCTTAAGCATTGAAGGAAGACTTCAGAGTATTAAAGTAAAACTTGAGAGTGAATTAGAGAGTCAAATCACTGTTTGCATTGCTGTTGTGAATTTTACTATTCTACTTTGCATTGTTAGTCTTTCTGCTGACCCCCTCTCTTCCTTATTGATGGGTGCATATCAGCTGGTGCAGCTTTTCCAGTGGCTAGCAAGTGAGTGGGAGGTTTTCTAGTTGTTGCTCATTGAAGCAAGATGAAGCTCTCTAGCTTGTGTAATGTATGGGGTATAAAAACCATGCAGTTAAATTAACATTGTGAACCCACATGCTAAAAACTTTTAATATAGTCACTTAATGGTTCTATGAATGCCATGATTATGTTGTAAAAAACCCTCAAACCTTCTTTCAGGTATTGAGTTTAATGTCTTTTACCAGTGTCTGATATTTGAGCTTTTTGGGGGGGGTTTGTTTTTTTTTCTAGGTGGTTTTGGTGTAGCAAAGAACCTGTGTTCCTGGGCTGTAGATGGCAAGAACTGCACTGTCAACAAGCATGTGAACTCCACACTCCAAGCTTTCCACAGTGCTAAAAAGCCCATTGGTTTGTGCTGCATATCACCAGTCCTGGCAGCTAGTGTCTTTCCTGGTTGTGAGGTCACGGTTGGACAAGATAAAAATGTAGATGGGAGGTAAGAAGGAAATGGGTGGAGACTGGAAATTAGGATTAGGAAATGGCCAGTCTTCTGTGCAAAAGGTCTCTGGTGCCAGTAACCCTTGGGTACCTTATTAGTGACGTTTTTCACTTGTGGTAGGCACAGAACTCTTGTGGCAGACAGATAGATCTGTGAGGTCAGGTGACTTGTGCACAGCACTGGAAAATATCCCTAAATTCAGAAATATGTTGGTCTGTGATGCATTCTGTGGTAATCAACATCCACAGACACATTAAAATTATCATCTCCAGGTAGCCTTATCTCTTGCCTAAGCCATCAGTCTGGGAGCCACCAAAAGTAATCCTGGCTCCTGTGCTGGCTTTGGTGTCCAGTGTGGGTGCTAACGAGTCACTGGATGTAGCATCTGTCAGTCCTAAAAGTGACAGGAGAGCAACTTTATATAATAGCTGCACAAATGTGCAGGTGACCAAGAATATTAATTTCTTCATGTTACATTCATGGTAACTGAGTGATAGATTTTAGCTTATGTTAAATGAGACAGTTTGGTTACCCAGTGATCTTGAAGGCTGTGATTTGTGCTGCAAATGAAGAATAGACACCTGGCATTCAAAAGTTTGGTACCCTGTGGGGTTTTATCTGTTGAGAGATTTTTTTAATAGTTTTTCTGGTGGGAGTGGTTTGGGGCCAGGTCAAGGGAGGCAGATAACAACACAGAATCACAGAGTTGTAGGGGTTGGAAGGGACCTCGAGAGATCATCGGGTCCAACCCCCCTGCCAAAGCAGCTCCCTAGCTCATACTGCACAGACAGGTGTCCAGATGGCTATTGAATATCTCCAGGGAAGGAGACTCCGACACGGCCTGGTAGAAGTCAGTGCTGCTTCCAGGACTGTCAACTCCCAACCAAACTTTTGAATTGAACTTTGTATCAACTGTAGTAGTGAGGTATTGCCTCCACCCTTGTGTTCCTGCCTTATCCTGAGGGAAAAAAATAATCTCTGCTGAATGTCAGTGGCACACCTTACATGGAGGTGTTGGAAAAGGTCTAACATGTCTGCAAGTTCAGCTGGCGTCTCTCACAGAATCAGTCATGGTTACACTTGGTATCATCTTGTAAGCCAAAACTGGAGGGTTGTTAAAAGCAGAGCTGCCCCTCTAGCATGCTGTGGCTCAGCGCTTCACATGCTATTTCCAAAAAAATCCTATCATTTGTTGTGTCCGTAGGGGATGGGAGAACCCGGCAGTGGCAGTCTGCTTGACTCCCTTGCCATTGCCAACTAAAGAGTCACTGAAATATTACTGTAGTTATCTCAGTCAAGTTACACTGGCAGAACTTTATGGCTGTATCATCTCTTTATGTTAATTACAGTCTCATTTTTTGTTTGTTTGTTTGTTTTACAGATTTCCTGATGCTGAAACGGCATCTGCTATAACAGAGCTTGGATGTAAGCACATTTGCAAAAATGTAAATGAATCCCATGTGGATAAAGCCAATAAAATAGTTACTACCTGTGCTTTCATGTGTAAAGCTCCTCTGCATGAAATCTTTGATGGAATTGGAACAATGGTACAAGAAGTCCTGAAACTTGCGTGAACTGGAAGCTTACAGACCTCTGCAAGGAAATCAATTTAGCTAAGCCTAAAGCATTTATTTAGCTTCCTTTGATTGCATTAATAAAGTAATGCAGCTATTACATTTCACAGTTCTTGCTTTGTGGGTTTGTTTTTTTTAAAATCTAATACATCAAATGGTTATTGCAAAGTTTATCCTATTTATTTCTCTTTTAAAATAGAAAGCAGGAGTTGAAGGTTGTTGGGGAGGTCTTCTTTTCTTAGGAATCTGAACTTAGCCTTGATAAGGCAATATCAGAACCCTCCTTGTCCAATGGGATTTGATCACATCACTAATGATGATCAGTAATTCACATGGGGTGGTACCCAGCTATAATTACAGATGAAATAGCTGTTAGTGACTGTGTTTACATTGAGTTTAGGTGCATAATTCGATTTTACTTTCTGATCAGAAGGGAAAAAGAAAAGAATACAGGAATGTGTGTGTGTGGTTGTTTCTTTCCTCCTTTGAAAATCTTACAGCAAGTGCAACTAATGGACTTGGGAAATTCTTGCAGAGCCTTCTAGATAAACAGACTTCATAAACCAAGAGGCAGAGGCTTACATACAAATGAATAGGTTGTATGTGGGGAATACACAAGTTTTACTCTAATAAATAATTTGAGGCTCATTAAAATAAATTAGTTTTATTTTGGTGTTCCTTTGCATACGTAGCTCAGTGCTCTGAGGAAGGTACATTTTTGGTATGGTAGAACATGTGCTTCGATCTTACAGAGGTCTTTAGCCTCTCACAGAAGGACAATCCAGCAAGGCTTTGTACTTCCTTGACCAGGAAGGGTACCAACCTTTACCTCATCAGTGCAAAAGCAGTCGTTAGGCTGGAGCCTGACCTGTCACAGAGTATCAAGTGTTTGTTTCAGCACAAGTGTCAAAGCTTGGAGGAAACAAGGGGCCTCTTCAAGGAGGCTTTGGAGCTAAATCTACAGAATACATAAAAGCTTTTTGGCATTTCCATTCTGGAATTTGGATTTCCTATATGAAGTTACTTAGCAGAAGCAGAGCATACAAACACTTTTGGCAGGAGGGGAATTTCACATCACGCACAAGCAGCGCTCTGCCTCTAGAGATTTAAAGGTAATTGAAGTTGACTGTGCCAGGCTCATCCTCTGTGCAGCCTGAGCTGGTCACAAACCCGCAATACTGGACTGAGCATGGCTTGAGCGTTACAGGAGGCCCATTGAAAAGTGCTGAAGTCACTAAATTTGTCCTGAATTTAGCGTTTGCCTTGCGTTCGTATCCAGCTGCCTGTTGGAACGCTCAGAGGAGGCGCAGCTTCTCTGACAGCACTCTGGCTGGCTGGCCTGATAAAAACATGCTCAACACAGAGCAGTCCTCCACCTTTTCCAGATTGTACACAGTCTCTATAATGCCTTCTGTGGCTTCCACAGGCAGGATGCTGGAGGCATTGGTTTGAAACTTCTTCTCCAAGTCCTCCTTTTTCAGAGGTTTCCTCCAGTGCCCATAGAACGTATTGCAGCGGCTGCTGATCGTGCTGCCATCCCAAAGCATAATGCTTACTTCGCAGTAGAGGCTCTCAAAGCTAGGTGTGTTGTCAGGAGGGTGCTCCAGCTGTGTTTTGCTGAGGAGCTGCTGCAAGGCTGGCCGGTGAACGTTCTCACTGGTGAAGGACTGGACCGACATGCTGCCATCTAGCAAAGCAGAGCATGCAACAAACTGGAAGGAGTGTCGAGCTTCATGCTCTGAGGTGGGGCTGGGTCTGTTCACGTATTTGACCTCTGGGACTTTGAGAATGATTTTCTCAATTTTATCAAGGGGGAGCAAGTTGTCACTGCTCTCCACAAGCTTCCTCCTAGCACCAGATGCTGCGTCAGCCACCCAGTGTGTGCCAAGATGAGCAGGAAAGCGTTTGATGGCCACATCTTGTTGATCCAACAGCCAAGGATAGGACTGCAAGGTTGGCAGAATCTGTGGGCTGTAATCTGTATAAAAGGCACCTATCCCAGACTCCATGTCCAAGATCTGTTTGTTTCCTTGGAGGCCCTGGGATGCTAAGCAAGCTGCTTCCAGTCCGTGCTTGGCAGCATTGCCAACATGGAGGGGCTTTGTTTGGGTTGCTGCATTAGCCAGTGGGGCACCTGCATAGGAGGCAGCAATAGCCAAGGCATTTTTACATTGCCTCTGGTCCAGAGCTAGCAGTTTAGCACAAGCTGCTGCGCTCCCCATCGTACCAACCACAGTCGGTGGGTGAAACCTGAGAAAACAAAATCTCTTTGTTACTGGATTTCAAAAATTCACCTGAATTCACTGCATACACAAGCTGCAATTTCCTCTCACTGCTGAAGAAGACACTTTGGACCATAAAGGAGCATAACTGCAGAATTCACGTGTACTCCCAAGTGGAAAAAAATAGCACTTTTCCTCAGAAACAAGTTAAATTGGAATACTACCACTTACAAATGGCCTTCCCCAGAAAGCAATCGAAACATTAGAACTGCTTATAGTTCAAGGCATAGCGAATAGAATAATGCCAAAAGTGCCACAATGTGTAGTCACCTATTAATTATCTGTAAATAATTTATGGTCATCTATAAATTACACATCTTGGGGAAGGCAAGCTTTGTTATTCTGAGCCAGTTCTGTAGAAATGGTAGAAGGAGCATGCAGGAAACAGCAAGATGACTTCCCCCATGGCAGGGAGGGTGGAACTAGATGATTTTTGAGATCCCTTCCAACCCAAACCTGTCTGTGATTCTATAAACAACAAACATTTAAAGGATTTTTTCCTAAGCACACCCCGTCTTCTTGGGCTCTGCTCTGAGCCCAGCACCAGGGACTCCATTCTGCTGAGAGCAAGCCACTGTTTGCAAGTGAGGTGTCATCCTATGTCTTAGTGAGAGACGGAAACCTCTGCTGATAAACACTGCCCTTTTGCTGCTGCTTGCACTTAACAGGAGGATCATCACCTCCTTCCTGTAAACTGATTGATGCACTCAGAAAGAAATCTACTAACTAAGCCGTAAGTGTATTTATGTTGAAGATGAAGCTTTCCTAAATTTCCAGACAAATGACATCATAGAAAATCTGATGAACTGTGGCATTTGTATCTTTAACAGGCATTTAATTAAGTAGTATATTAACCCAGAGAAAAAACCCCAAAAACCAGCCCTACCACTGAACTTGCTACTTGAAGCATTTCTACGTACCGTTTTGGAATATTCCTGGCTTCGCTGGAGAAGCGCAGCAGCCTGCCTTGCACTTCGATTCCCACGTTGAAAGCTAAGAGCAGATCGAGGCCTGAGACTTTCTTCTTTTGTGGAAAGGCCTCTGAGAGCGCGATCACAGCAGGGAGCACAGTCCCAGATGGGTGCGTGGCTGGGTGCCATGTGTCATCGAAATCCATTGCGTGCACCTAATGGAAAGAGAAGCCTTGTCCTGTCATCAGAACTAAACTCTGCCTTGGCAATATTAGCTCAGTGGAATGAAGCTACCGTAAATAGTATAAAAAAGGACAGAAAAACTACATTTTCCTTAGATAGCTAAACTTCAAGAGTTGTTCTTTCGAGATGTTTATTACCTATGGCTCAGCAGGAAATGGCAGCACAATACGAATCTTGCCTCAGAGGAGTATGAATTCTAATTCAAGTTGCACCAGTCTAGAAACAGCATGACAATGAATCCTCTTTCCTACAGTAGGCTTTTACTGCTTTAATTGGACTGGCATAATTAAAGCAGCAGTCCTAGGTCCACCATGTGCGTGGTGAAGTTTCACTTCCTCCAAAACAATATATAAACATAATGAAATTACTTTTCCCCAGTACTGCAACTGATGCTGCCATTGCACCATTAAAGTTGTAGCAAGCAAATCCACACAGCTAATTTCTCCAGTGCAACCACCCGCAGGCAACGGGCAGAGGCCTGCAAATGCAGATCAGGCTTTAGCCTGAAGTTTCAGCACATCAAGACAAGACCTGTCACACAAGGAACCAGATTCCCTGAAGACAAAGCTAAAGTCTTAAAACTGCAATGAGCTGCTTAGACCTTGAGAGCCAAGCTGCTTGGGAAAATCTTGGGCCTTCCCAGCATGGCATATGGTGGCTGGCCTGGTAGGAGACTGCTCGCAGAAGTGCACTCTGTGTTTGCAATGTACTGCTTGTCAGAAACCCCTTTGAAGTTTTGGAGAACCTCCAAGGAGGTTTAGTGCATCAGTGACACTGTTTTTAGAATCATAGGATTATAGAATGGTCTGGGTTGGAAGGGACTCCAAGGATCATAGAGTTCCAGGCCCGTACCACAGGCAAGGCCACCAGCCTCCAGGCCTGGATCTACACAAGGTCGCCCAGGGCCTCATCCAACCTGGCCTTGAACATCTCCAGGGACAGGGCATCCACCACCTCTCTGGGCAGCCTTTTAGTAGCATAATAATTCTGCAAAAGCTGAACTTGATCACCTATTTTCCCATGTCTTACTTGAGAGCAAATTGGGAAGGTGGTCAGACTCCCCAGCACTCAGGTCTTGACCTGTAATACCGGGAATACACAGTTCTGAGGACTGCATTCCTGAACAGGCCGAAGAAAACCCAGTCCCTGCCTTGAAGAATTTTGATACCAGACGCCTTGCAATGTGGGATAAGGACATTAGGCCCAATATCCAGTATGGTAAGATGTGCTCCTGGTGTCTTCTGTAAGTGTCTAGAATTGACCTGTGACCAATATGTCAATGGAAATGATCATAAACATGCTAACAGCCAGATTTGGATATCACACAGTCTACTAGGTGATGAAAGGTAGCAGATCTCATTTCCAAGGTGATTTTCTCTACGTTGGAAATGAGGTGTCAAATTGGACCTCCAATTTTCTTGTTACACTAATTTAGATAGGCTTAATTTTACCATTTCCTTGGTTGGTCGCCTTCCTTGGCTTTGCGTAATTGCTAAATTTGTCTTCTTCACCTCTGGTGCACCTTTTGATTTCAAATAGTTTAAGCCTAAATCTGAATTTAGACAAATGTCAGAGGAGTCAGCTACTGCTTTACTGACCAAGTATATGTCCAAAATACATAACTGGGTTTTGCAAACTGCAGACCGAAAATTAAGTTGCCATGAGTGTATGTGTATGTATATGTGCATCTGTCTGTGTTTTTCTGTAATTATACTTTGCCAGTTGGGGTGAAATTTGGATTCCTGTGAAATCAGAGAGACAAAGTGTGTCTCTGTAGTGTGGCATAGCCAAGTTATAACAAGCTGTTGAGTTCTGATCTTTGAAAACAGCCCCAAGTCCCACATTAAAGGCAAAGAAGGGATGCTGTTGAGTTGAATCAGGTATATAGTATACCTTAAGCCTAGTCCCCTTGGAAGAAAGTTGAAGCACATTAGAACAGTCTAGGTAAGTTTTGTAGCAAGCTTCAGGCACAAGAATAAAATAAACTAAGATTTTTAGGAGCATTCTGTTCTTTCTAGAGGGAGAATGGTATAAATTAGTGTGATTTAAGAGCAAATAAAAGAGCACCCCTTACAGCCACTCCATTCACAAAAGCTGCATACAGAGGAGGCAGTCGGAAATCCAGGTGGCCCCAGATGGTACTGGATATATCTGAGCTGTAGATCTGAAACAAATTGACATAAATTAATTCAAAGTCCTGAACCCAAGGATAAATGCACACCGTCTCTCTGATGTAACCGTGATCAGACCACACCCTTTTGGGACCCAACTGTTGCCTTTCATGAGAACAATAATGTCCTGTCAGAAAGTGTGAAAAGAAACTAGGTTTTCCTTTGGCTTATGTCATGGGCTCAAACGAGACCTCAGGGGACAGATCAACACCATCCACTTGGCCACTCAGTACTTTCACACAACCCCTGTCCACTGAGGTCCCTTCTCACCGCCCGTTGGCGGTTCCCTTTAGGACTGATTTGTCATCTTGTCAGGGAAAGATCTCCAGGTAATGGCTCTGATTTTCTGCACTTTAGTGTGCCCTGAGTAAATGATAGACGGGCTCCTGAGGCTGGTATCCCCTTGCTGCTCCATTCTTTTTGCTGTGCAAATCTTTTAGCCAGTGAAGAGATGTTTATGGAATTACATAAAAGGGCATAAGCTACGATGGCTTGGGAATGGGGTATCTCTGTGCAAAGGCACTTATTGGCACACAGACTTCTAAAGCCTGAGTTGAATTAGGCAGATCTGACCAATGAAACAGTGGGCTAAGCTCCTCCTCATCGATGCACTCCTGTGTTGGGAAGGTACTTCTCCTCAAGGTCAAATGCTCCTCTAGTTTAAGGACGTGACTGGAGGAGAAACATGACTGGTGTACCTCAGACAACAATTATGTTGTATGGAGGTGACACACTATTAACTCTCCATCCCTTAATTTTTAAAGTTGGGTGAGAGTGATGTTTTCTTTGATAATGTTTTTTAATAAAATCTCAGAGGTGAAAGAAAGGAAGGGATTCTGAAGTAACTGTGTTTGCAGGGTGGGGGTAGGGTGGGGGAGTGGGGAGCGTGTCTTAGCATGCAGTCTGTTACACAGACTTCTGTTCATCCAGAGTTAAAAGTAACTCCAGCAATGAAGTTTCCCACTGTCTCCAGTGTCTCTCTTTCCATTCCCAAAAGAATTTCCCCATGACAAAATTTCCTCTTACAGACCATATTTTTCCTTGATTTTCTTAAAGCTGAGCCATGGGGTGTGCTATGAATGCCAGGCACCTTACCTTGCTGTACTGTGCCACTTTGTGGCAGACCTCAGTGCTGGTACCCAGAAGCCCCACTCCAAGAGTATCCAGGATCATTCGCTTGCTTCTCTGAATGACTTGGTCAGTCAAGTGGTTTGCATTCAAACCATGAATCACATTGGCAAAATTTCCTGTAATTGTCTGGGAGGGGGAGAAAAAAAGAAGTACATAGTTCTCTTAATTTAAATAAAACTTTTTTTCCCCCTTTCTTCCCTTTTTTCCCCTTTTGCTTTCAGTTTTGGGCTCCTGTTTAGCATGCTGGCCATTTCCATTGTCCTGCCTTGTTTATATGAATTGCATCAGCAAAACTAAGGTTTGAATTCTTCCTCTTTTTATTCCCAGAAATGCCAGTGTTATTTATATTTTGTTTATACTTTCATCAGTGTCCTTGTCTGTTCTGCATTTCTGCTGCTTCCTCCTTGACTTAAGTCCTTGAGTGTAAGCACTGCAGGTCGTGTAACTTTGCAAGATATATTTCTCTATCTTTCTCTCTCTCTGTCTGTAACATCTACACACACAAATATATCAAACAAATAGAAGCAAAACCCATACAGTTTTCCATAGCACCTTCTTATTGCCATTGAAATCAGTGGGAAAGAGGCATTTCAACCCCGTGCCACCCCTACCACACAAGGAGGCAAGACTTCATCTCCTTGAGTAGCAGAATTACCATTCCAAGCCTCGCTGAGGTTGGAGTTCAGTAGGAGACAGGACTTAGCAGGCCTACCTTGCACCCACCTCTCCTGGCTCCCATCTCCCATTGATTTCACACCGAGCTGGCCTTCCAGCTTTTCTCCAAGACAAGATCTTACCTCTTTGAAAATCAGTGGGTCCTTGTTCCTGGCTCCTACTGTTTGCTTTGGGGTTTTGTTTTGTTGGGTTGTTTGGGTTTTTTTTTGCTTTCCTACTGAGCATTGACTCATGATGAAAACACAGCCTGCTGCTTCTTGGCTGGAGCTGTTAGCTGCTGTTAATATCTCTGGTAGAAACTAATACAGAACTTCCCTTCTCTGACCATTAGGAACTTCTCCCTGTAGAAGCACTTATTATTTACAACCAGTCTGTATGCTCACTAGCTTTTTTTTTTGTGTTGGCATTACTAAATACAGCTCTTCTCTCTTGTTGGAAATTGCCTCCTTCCATTTCCACTCATCCTTCACCTTCCTGTATTCCCCGGTACCTATCCAGAGAGTGACGATATTTCCTCTTGGACTTCATTTTGCTTGGTCAAACAACCCAAATTGTTCTGCTGTCTCCTTTATAATACAGGCTCAACCCTACTATTCTAGAAGCTTTTCTTTGCATCATTAGGGCTACGAAGATGATTAGGGGCCTGGAGCATCTCCCCTATGAGGAAAGGCTGAGTAAGTTGGGACTCTTCAGCCTTGAGAAGAGAAGACTAAGGGGGGACCTAATTAAAGTCTATAATTATCTGAAGCAGGGGATGCAGGGGGAATCAGCCAGCCCCTTTTCAGTGCTCTGTGGGGATAGGACAAGGGGCAATGGCTGCAAGTTGGAGCATAGGAAGTTCTGCACCAACATGCGGAGGAACTTTTTCACAGTGAGGGTGACAGAGCCCTAGGACAGGCTGCCCAGGGAGGTGGTGGAGTCTCCTTCTCTGGAGATATTTAAGACCCGTCTGGATGCCTATCTGAGTGATATGTCCTAGGGAGCTGCTTTGGCAGGGGGGTTGGACTCAATGATCTCTCGAGGTCCCTTCCAACCCCTACAATTCTATGATTCTATGATTCCAACTGGATTTCTTCTTTCTGGCAATGGTGGCCAGAACTGTACCCGTTAGTTCAGGTCAGTTCTGAATTCTAGCTTCTTATTAAAGCGTTAAAACTCTCTTGAGGTACACAAGTCATTTAAAGCAGGTGAATCACACATCCCATGGTGTGATGCGCACCTACCGAAACACAGAGAGGGAGGATACAAAGGCTTAAAGAGAAAAGTTCATCCTACAGTACAAAGAAGCAAGACAATACCTTTGCCCACATCTTGGAAGGGTGGTGTGCGGTCCCAGAGAGATGCAGCAAACGAGTGGTGGCAGTGAGCAGGAGAAATCACTCTCTCGCTATTTATATATGTATGCCTGGGGTGGGGGAAGAAATATTAGGCCTTTTTTCTTGCTCATCTTGTCCTGCCCATTTCCTCCTTTGCCTGGAAATGTTCCTTTTTCTTCACTTTCAACTTTCCTGTGACTAATTGTACTATAAACTGCTGATACATGTGTGATAGAACTTTGTCTGCCACATACACGTCATGTGTAAACAGATAAACATGGTAGAAAGTGATATATCAATTTGAGTGTCTTACGTTTGGTAGCATGGAGACAAGAGGTCATCAGTTGTGTCAGGCTGACCTTGAGGAACCACAGTAGACCATGGATGGGAAAGCAATCAGCCCACTACTAGACTACAGGATGGACAAGGCTCTTTTAACTTAACCTGTTGTTGCTTTGTTTTGGGGTTTTTTCTTCTTTCACTGTATGTCCCCTCAGGCATAGGAAATGTGTGCCATAAGAATTTTGGGTCATAAAATGGATTAAGGAAGCTCATGGCATTTAATAATGTTTTATCATCATGAATCACTATGTGAGGCCATCATTACTACTGCTGGGTTTTCTGTATCTCAGACAAGGATGTCCTCTCTGAGAAAGAGGCACTTCTACCACCAGTTTAGGGATTTTGCTTCTGTGGGAATTCAAGACCACTACAACATGGTGGGTGAGAAATCCCTGCCTATCCTTTCAGAAATAATAATAACAACAACTATTATCATCAACATCATCATTTTCCTTTCTGTTCTATTAAGCTGTCTTTATCTCAACCCAAGAGTTTAACTTTTCCATTTTGATTCTGTCCCCCATCCCACTGTGGGGCAGTGAGTGATTGACTGTGTGTTTGTTTTAGCTGCTGGCCAAGTTAAACCATGACATAAAGTTTAGGTTCATGACCATCTGAGGAACCTGAATGTACACAAGTCCATGGGACCTGATGAGATGCATCCCAGAGTCCTGAAGGAGTAGGCTGATGTTAGTTGCCAAGCAACTCGCCATGATATTTGCGAAGTCATGTCAGTCAGGTGAAGTCCCTACTGACTGGAAGAGAGGAAACATCACAGCCATTTTTAACAAGGGTAGGAAGGAGGTCCCTGGGAGCTACTGATCTGGCAACCTCACCTCTGTGCTGGGGAAGATCATGGAACAGATTCTCCTAGAAGTTATGCTAAGGCAAATGGAGGACAGGGAGGTGATTCGAGCCAGCCAGCATGGCTTTATTAGGGCCAAGTCCTGCCTGACCAATCTAGTGGTTTTCTACAGTGGAGTAATTGCATCAGTAGGCAAAGGAAGAGCTACAGATGTAATCTACCTGGATTTCTGCAAGGCCTGTCACACAGTCCCCCACAACATCCTTCTCTCTTAAGTTAGAGGCACATGGATTTGATGGGTGGACTGTTCAGTGGATAAGGAATTGGCTGGATGGTCACATCCAGAGGGTGGTGGTCTATGGCTCAAAGCCCAGATGGAAGATTGTGACAAGCAATGTTCCTCAAGGGTCTGTATGGGGACCGGTGCTGTTTAATATCTTCATTAATGATATTGACAGTGGGGCTGAGTGCATCCTCAGCCAGGGCCAGCTTGCTGATGACACAAGGATGGGTGGTACAGTTAATGTGCCAGAGGGATGGGATGCCATCCAGAGGGACCAGGACAGGCTGGAGAAGTGAGCCCAGGTAAATCTCATGAGGTTCAACAAAACCAAGCACAGGGTCATGCACCAGGGTCATGACAATCCCTGTTATCCATACAAGTTAGGAGGTGATGTGCTAGAAAGCAGACTTGAGAAAAAGTTCTTGGGAGTACTTGTGGATGAGAAGCTAGACATGAGCCACCAGTGCGCATCTGCAACCCAGGCAGCCAACTGCATCCTGGGCTGCACCAAAAGAAGTCTGGCAGCAGATCAAGAGAGGTGATTCTGCCCCTCTACTCTGCTCTGGTGAGACCTCACCTGGAATATTATGTCCAGCTTTGGAGCCCTCAACACAAGAAGGACATGGACCTGTTGGAGCACATCCAGAGGAGGGCCAGAAAAACGATCAAAGGGCTGGAGCACCTCTCCTATGAAGACAGGCTGAGAGAGTTGGGGTTTTTCAGCTTGGAGAAGAGAAGGCTCTGGGGGGACCTCCTGAATGGTGCCTATAAGAACTGTTCATGAGGGCATGCAGCAATAGGATGAGGAGCAATGGTTTAAAACTAGAAAAGGGGAGACTTAGGTTAGATATTAGGAAAAAATTCTTCACTGTGAGGGTGGTAGATCACTGGAACAGGTTGCCCAGAGAAGTGGTGGAGGCCACATCCCTGGAGATATTCAAGGACAGGCTTGATGGGGCTCTAAGCAACCTGATCTAGTGAAGATGTCCTTACTTAATGAAGGGGGATTGGACCTTTAAAAGTCCTTTCCATCCTAAGGCATTCTGTGATTCTATGATAAGCAAAAGATATTCAAACCCTAAAGTCAGCCCGTTTTCAGTCATCTTTTTCTTTTTCCTTTGGGCTATAATTTAAAATCCCATTCTGTTTCTCATTTCCTCGCCCTCCTCAAGTGAGACTCAAGTGTAATTTAAACATCTCCTTGACCCTCCTAAGCTTCTGAATGGCACAACGGAGAAACCACAACCCCACAGCCAGTTAATGGGCATTTCCCCACAGTAAGAAGCAACATGGGACCCTTTTCATTTCCCCTGACAGCTCCAATGGAGGGAACAGTGAATACAGCTGAACAGCTAAAAAATTCACAATAACATAATTACTGGTTAATCTAATTTGTTGATCCAATGACTACTATAGTACTTGTAGCATTGTACTGGAAAGACTGTGGTCAGAATGAGGCATAAATGGCTCCTAACTCTTTATACCTATCTCTAGAAGACACAGTGTAGTGTCAGCCTGTAGGACTGCGCCCTCAGCCTGTACCACGCTTCAAAACAAGGCCCGTACAACAGCTTACCGCTCACAACATCCCACTGCACTCTGGCACTTTGAAACGACTGTTACAGCAAAGAATTGCAGAGGTCCTGCCAGCCTTTGATCCCACCTCGAGGCTCCAAAGTGAGTTTGGAAAGGGGCCCGAACTTGTGATGCGCCTTGCAATGTGATGAGCAGTCACACGCTGCTAGCTGATCTCAGATATGCTGTCACTTCCTTCTGTAAGCCCTGCTTGCAGGATGGGTGGATTGTCCCATGTGCCACAGTAGTAACATCAGTGCTATTTAAGGGCTGAATGGAGATATTATGAGAAAGTGACTTTTTGTTTTGTTTGGGGGTTTTTTAATTAAAAAAAAAAAGAAAAATGAAGTGAAACTGTGAATGCACAAAATGAAATTGCCAAATGTGGTCTGCAGAACTAAGAGTCAGGTGTACACTCTAGGCTGGGAGGGAAAGGAAAGCAGTATGGTTATCACCTCAGGGGGAAGAGGCTTCTATATAAAGTCCTGTACTGCCCCAGGAGAATTCAGAGGGGTCTATACAGGAGGTTGAAAAATCACTGACCGAGAGTTTGGCACAGGCTGTCCAAACTCAACAAGGGGAATCTGCTGCTTTCCTCTTCTTGGACACAATGCAGATGGTTCAGCAATTTGGGCAGACAATTTGTTAACGAGCAAGCAGGGTGGAAAGACAAAGCACGTTCATCCGAATGCTGTCTGCACCATCACGCGCAGCTACAGTAATGAGCTCTGGTGATTACAGAACAAGGCTTTAGAAAACCAGTGCCCGACAGAGTCTATTTTCTCCTGCTGACATCACATTTTTAAGCTGGGTTGTTTGGTTTTTTTCTCTCTTTTGCCTCCAGTTATTTTAGGCTAAACTCTGCTCACACCTGCAAGCTGTATATTTGCAACTAAAAGCAGCTTTGGCCTTAGCCTTATGCTCCTTTTGTTCTAAAGATACATAAAAAATGACAAAAGGACAGAGGCCAGTCTTCCTTCTTTCTGAGCCAGTTTTGAAGATGTAACTTTCCTCATGGGCTCTGCTAAGATGAGAAAATGGGAAGTGGGTGCCCGTGTGCTCTGTTTGCAGAGCAAGTGCTATTGCTGAGGGTCTGCAAGCACCTTAGAAGTGCAAGACCTGCTCCTTTTCCCTCTACTGGGGTATTTTAAGTACGGTAAAGAGGTGCAAATCTTAGAAAATGGTCTGGAACAGGTGGCTCAATCTAAATACTGATAAGAGCCCTATGACCATAAATCCCGGGGTCTTGTAATTCTGCACCACTACCATCATGGTCTCCTGTGCCTCTTTTTCCCCAAACCTACCTTCCTGTGTTCACCCCAACAGCAATTACTGAGCCAGCCAGGAAATAATGTACAAAAGCGATAGGTGATGATTGCACCAAGAAATGTATCAGTCTGAAAATGTCTTAATCTCTTATTCGCTTTCTTGCACAACTAACTAGTGACAATTGCAGTTCAAGCTTGGAGAAGTTACAACACCCATGTTTCCTTTTTTTTTATTTTATAAACTCCTCACAGCAAATCTTGGAAGTGTCAGGCCGTATTCTGGTAAAGATTACATGAGTCAACACATCAGGTCTGCTTTACACTGTTCTTCTCACCTTCATAAGTCAGCGGTGCTGTTCCTAAAGAAAAGCCCTCGCAGTTCATTTTAAATTTGCAGTGTATATGCTGATCTGCTTACACGAGCTGTAAGGTGGAGGAACCAGAAATTGGTGGGTGACAGGTTGGCCATGAGCCAGCAGTGTGCCCTGGTGGCTAAGAGAGCCAGTGGGATCCTGGGGTTCATCAAAAGGAGAGGGGACAGCAGGTGGAAGGAGGTGATCCTCCCCCTCTACTCTGCCCTGCTCAGGTCCCACCTGGAGTATTGTGTCCAGTTCTGGGCTCCCTGGTATAAAAAGGACAGGGATCTCCTGGAGAGAATCCATAGGAGGGATACAAAGATGATTAAGGGCCTGGGGCATCTCCCCTATGAGGAAAGGCTGAATGAACTGTTCAGCCTTGAGAAAAGAAGACTGAGAGGGGATCTTATTAATGTTCATAAATAACTCAAGTATGGGACACAGGGGAGATGGCCAAACTCTTTTCAGTGGTCTGTGGAGACAGGACAAGGGGCAATGGCCTCAAGTTGGAGCACAGGATGTTTCGCACCAATATGGGGAAGAACTTTTTCACAGTGAGGGTGACAGAGCCCTGGGACAGGCTGCCCGGGGGGGTTGTGGAGTCTCCTTCTCTGGAGATATTCAAGACCTGTCTGGACGCTGACCTGTGCTACCTGTCCTAGGGACCCTGCTCTGGCAGGGAGGTTGGACCTGATGATCTCTTGAGGTCACTTCCAACCCCAACGATTCTGTGATTCTGTGATAACCGGGATAATTGTTTAGGATCATGTTCAAGACAGATTGTTCATTTCAGCATAGACATACCATGAACTCAAGCTGCTCCACTAGTAGCAGAGGCATGTTTGAAGCCAAAGAATGTGTCACTAAACCATGAGGCAGTGTGATTTAATGTAGGTTCTGTGTGATTTAGTCTAGGTATTCCTGCTCTGGCAGGGGGGTGGACTAGGTGATCTTTCAACGTCCCTTCCAACTCCTAATGTTCTGTGATTCTGTGATTTTGTGAAGCAAGCCCCTTTGACATGAACACAATACAACACAAGAAGGTACCCCAAGGTCCATGAAATTCCTGTTGATCCAATGTAAAATTTAGTTCTCACCCATACTACAGCCTTTGCCTGTAATGCTAGTGACAGCATGCAGATACTGACAGTGGAAGGGCATACACCAAATGTGCACAGCAAAGCAGCTCAGGAGGAGGAGGTGGAGGGGAGGGTGGCACAGCCAGCCCCAGTACCCTGTGAATCACCTCATCACCACCACTTCTCCATTGGATGCCTCATAATCACATCCAAAATGTTATTATTCATCCCAGTGTAGCTTCCCACCCTCTTTCCAAAAGGAATAAGGTTACCTGGGCTAGTATCGGGTGGCTGAAAGGTGTCTATCTGGCATGACCTCCAGTTTGGATGCTAACAGCAGGTGTTGGAGTTTCTGTATGTACATACACTTTGCCATAACTCCTCCTTGTCAGTGGTTTTGGTAGCCTGGGGCAGACTGTATCACACATCGCTCTCTTAATCAAAGAGCAGTCATGGTGCCTAATAAAAGTGACCAAAATTGCAGACCAATGTCATTAAAGGACCTGTACCATTTGGGGAAATGGCAAAGTGTGACTAGAATAAAGTCAGAGTTTGATTAGCAGAAAACAAATCAGTGGGAGGAATATGGTATATTTAATTACCAGCAGAACTGCATTGGAGCAAACGAGGCACCCATCACTGTGCTGGGCTGCTGCATCGTACACGGAAAGGGACCCTGCAAAGAGACCCTCCTGACTGACATCAGCCCAGCAAGCCTGTAGTGGCAGTCCAGTGGGGAGAGTTGAATATAAAGACCTAGCACATGAAAAGCTTCAACATTAATTAAGGGATAAAAGAGCCTCTCTGCATCCAAACTATTACTGGGGGATTTTGAGCCCCTAGGAAATCATCCCAGATGACATTGCAAACATTTATCTGCACTGGAAGAGGTAAAATAATGCCTGAAGCATATACAGCAAAACTAGAATGAGTAATAAAACATCCTCCTTCCAACAGAAACAGGGTTTGGGAGAAAAATTCGTCTAATTTTGTGGGAGTCCATCATTTACCTGTCAGCAGCTGCAGAAGTGGTTGATGCAGGTACTGGGAGATGCTGTGTGGGTTGGCAGAGTTGTTTCTCCAGCTTTCACCACAGATGCTCGCTCTCCTCCTCTTAGCTTAGTCCCTCCCAAACAGAAGCATCCCTGGAAGAATTTGAACAACAGGCCATGTTGCAAACACCACAGAGTATTTGTTGCTAATGGTTTGCTCATTCTGCAAGCCTGTGCCATGGGTTCATTTCCTCCCCCCTGTCTTAATTGCTGGATTGCAACATCTGCTGGGACAATGTAGTCTCATTTTGAGCCCAGAGGCAGCTGGGTATCCCATGAGTTACATGTGTGCTGCTGCCCATTAGCGTTCTGTCTTCTCTTTTGGGGCACTCTGGTAACAGGAGAACGACTCTTTCTCCTCATCTGTGATGGTATGTAGGTAGATCATGCGTTTTCAACCCTTGCTATATTTCAAAAGTGCCAAGAAATATTGCAAAACAGCCCAAAATTGCACTTCAAATGTGGCAGTCTCTGATTTATGGTGTAACTATAAAATATGCTATGGTAGTTATTAGTTGTGAGATTGAGTATTACATGTTTCAGACTAAAACATGCTGGGGGATTTCTAGCTGCGATTGTGTATTCACCTCTAAAGAGAAAATGGGTGCAATTACACCAAAATTTATAAAAGGGAAAAATAATGACAAAAATGGAAGAAAGGTTATCTTTAAAGAAAAGAGCTGTGAATACATAAAACATTTACATTATCACACTTTTCCAATCAAACATTTAAGCTGAAGCTGATGACTTTATTTAAATTGGTCCTTCTTTACATAAGTAGCATCTGAAGAATTTTGGGGTTTAGAATTTATAATGACACTATTTTTCCCTTAACATTACTCATCTTCAGCATAGTAGATTAAGACAGATGCAGGAATCATTAAAAGTCAAGGAAAATAGGTACTTTTCACCAAATGAGAGGAAGGATTCTGTAGCCTTTGATCATCCACGATGACTCTTCAGAACCAGCAGTGTTTCAAACTGTTCACACGAAAATGGTACCTGTCGTCAGATGGAGTGGAATTCAGACAGCATTTTATTTGCCTTTTCCCCTCCCTGTGACAGCTGAAGACCTCCCTCTGCACGAGGCCTGAGAAGCTGAAGGAGCAATAGCATTCGCTGTTCAGGAAAATAATATGTTGTTTGAGTCATTGTGGTTTTTATTTCAAAAACGTTACTCCAGGTCCTGTTCAGTGAGAATACTTAGGTTAGTGGTGCCACCAATGCACACAGCTTATCCTACTGACTTAGTAACTGCTCTGCACAGCACCGTGCTGACTTTGGTTTTAATCTAATAAGCAAGCAAACCAATCCTATTCCTCCTTTCCACAATTGGAAGTTTTTCCCATTTCTTCAATCTGGCTCTTTCCCTTCTTTATCCAATTGGGCGGTCTTGAAGTCTGTTTTGAAGTCTATGTTTTCTCTTGGGATATTTTTTGTCCTCTCATATTTGCTTGACTGGGTATTAAGCTTCAGGGTGGGGAAGTCAGAAGAGAGAGGAGGTGCATTCCTCTCCCTCCAACCAATTGACTCAGTCCCAGATGAGGGAATTGCTGTACAACCTAAAGCTCCAATGTAGTTGCAGCAGGGCATGAGCCATACTGTTCCACCAGTGATAACACAACACAAGGTAGGCACAACACAGTGCTGCTTCACCATGTAAGAAAAGCAGGCAGCTGCCTTGGGTGGCAGTTTGCTGCCTATGTTGTCTACAAAGTGGTTTCAGATTGCAGCAGGGGAGATTTAGGTTAGATATCAGGAAGATTTTCTTTACTGAAAGGGTAGTCGAGTACTGGGACAGGCTGCCCAAGGGAAGTGGTGGGGTCACCATCCCTGGAGGTATTTAAAAGGTGTGTAGATATTGTGCTTGAGGACATGGCCTCATGCACAATAGGCAGGAGGACTAGGCAGGGTTAGGCTGTGGTTGGACTTGATTATCTTAAAGGTCTCTTCCAACCTAAGTGATTCTATGATTCTAAACAAAAAAATAAAGCTGAGTATTTGTGTGTGTGTGTGTGTGTGTGTGTGTGTGTGTGTGTGTGTGTGTGTGTGTGTGTGAGACCCATCGATGCTTTGTGTTTCTGCATTCCTCTGCAGCTGCCCTTAGGAAGGGCTTCTAAGGGGGAACAGGGTGGCTGATGCTCAGCTGTGTTTTCCCCACAGCTTCCTGATGTCTCGCCCTACTACCCTTGGCAACAGGACTCTCCTCCACCTTCCAAGCACAGCACAAGCCGGCACTGCCCCTTTTCCCCCTATGCTAACAAGGCCCAGGTCTAGTTCCCCATGCTTTTCTAGTCCCTGCAAATTCAGGAAGCCTATCCAGCCAAAATCATTTATGGAAGGTGGATAGTTCCTTTGGGAGGGTGAAGGAGGAGAGGAAAGAGCAGACATGTGGCTTTATGAGATTAAAACATGCTTTGTCTCTTAAGGATGATGGAAGACCAAATTTTTGTGGGGCAGGGAAAGGAAAGATGGGGAAGAAGGGAAAAGAGGAAGGGGAAGAAAGAGACCCCAAGCCCTTATATGCTCCCACTTTCTAAGCTCCTCTGATTCCTCCTGGATGTCCTTTTCCCATAACCCAGAAACATGCTGTACAGCAACACTGAATTTCCTTTTGCTGAGAAGCTGAATAAATACCTGCTGCCTGTAAAGGGAGAGCTACCTCTCGTGCCTCCCTCCGCAGCACCAGGCTGAGGCGAGAGAGGCCCATCTGCTTAAACTAACCTCCATAAATAAGAGGCAACTGCTCCATTTCCCCATCATTTTCTGGTACACTGGGGCACAGGGCACTGTATGTGGAGCTGTCTGAGAGGAGTAACAAGTTGACCCAGAAAGCCCCTGCACCTGAGACGTAATTCAACTCCACAGCAAGGCCCACACACTCCACCATAAGTCCATCTGTGGCTTGCAGCCACTCTGTGCTGCTGGCCCTTGCCAGGCAGTAATATAGATCAAGCTGGCTGCCCTGAGTGTCTCCTTGAGCCAGGGTTATGTGGATTTTTATCTGGTCTTGCTTTCCTTGCTGGCAGCATTTGGCTGACTTGGTCCTCTGGAACGCAGAGAGAAACTCAAAATACCCATGGGGGCTGTGTCCAGCTGTCTGGCACATCTGGAGCGGACGGTTGCTTTCATGGTTGTGCATGCAGGGCAAGCAGGAAACCTAGGGCAGAAGAGCCTTGCACTATCTGTCCCCTGCTCCTGACTTCATTCTGTCAGCTCCATCATTTCTGCTCAGAAACGCTGCCTGCCTCTTTGAGGCACAGCATGAAGGTCGTCTGTGAGTTGTGTCACAGAACTGACCACGTCAACAACTGCTTTTGAGATGTGGCTGAGTAGAAAAACCCCAAAGCAAACAAAAAAGTCCCAAGCATGTTAATTCCTTCCTGGAAGGAAGGATCAGACTGGTGTCACACACTGACCTTGCCAACAGACTTTTCCCAAAGGTACAGACATCTTTGCTAGCCAGCACCTCTTAAGGCAGCTGCTCCAAAGCCTGCAGTTTTGCATCGTGCATCTGAACTCAGATTTCATTCCTGTACCCCAGGAGGACATGTGCTGTGAAGCTCTTTCTGTAGGTCAGCAAAGGGGAAATACTCAAGAGCCTGGGAGAGGGAGAAACGGCTTGTGGTCAGACCTTGGCATGCTCTCTGTGAGCTCATGAAAAAGGTGGGAAAGAAACCATGGCTAAGGGTGGGGAGGGAAATATCTATTTGCATCTATTGCATTAAATGCAATACCATCTAGTGTCATGCTCCTTCCACACAGAGTCAGAGGTGGCTTGCTCACTGACTCCAAGTGAAAAATGTCAATAGATCTATAGGCACCCTCAGCATGCTTCACTACCTATTGCCTGGTATTATTATGTCCCTTTTTTACTTGGAAAATTTGTCCTTCCCTTCCCTCTTCTTCCTTAAACTGAAAAAGCATAGGATGTGCTGACACACTGGTGTTTTCCCATCCATTTTGTGAGTGCAATTATTACACTGGTAGGCAAAGTCACAGTGGCAGCACACACAAATTAAGCGTGGGAAAATGAGCAGGAGAACATATGAGCAACAACAACTCTTTACCTTTCTTTTGTTTTGTTCACTCATAACTGAATCACACATAGAATCATGGAATCATTAAGGTTGGAAAAGACCTCCAAGATCATCTAGTCCAACTGTCCCCCTACCACCCAAATTACTAACTAAACCATGTCCCTACAAACCTCATCCAACCTTTCCTTGAACACCCTGAGGGACGGTGACTCCACCACCTCCCTGGACATCCTGTTCCAATGCCCAACCACTCTTTCTGGGAAGAAATTTCTCCTAATTTCTAACCTGAACCTCCACTGGCACAACTTGCAGCCATTCCCTCTTGTCCTGCCCCTACTTATCTGTGAGAAGAGGCTGACCCCCAGCTCACCACAACCTGCTTTCAGGTAGTTGCAGAGAGCAATAAGGTCTGACCTGAGCCTTTTCTTCTCCAGGCGAAACAGTCCCAGTTCTCTCACCCACTCCTCGTAAGACTTGTGCTCCAGACCCTTCACCAGCTTCATTGCCCTTCTCTGGACACACTCCAGATCTTAACAGCCTGTGGTTACAGAAATATGTTAAATGGACCATGTATGAAAAAGATACAGATAAACTGGGAAGGATTCAGAGGAGCATAAGAAGAATAACAGGCTTAGAAAGCATGGCCTATGAAAGAGGTGTGTGGAGGATTATTTAGGCTAGAAAAGAGAAGAGCAGTTTTACATCATAGCTAAGCCAGTCCGCCCTCTGGCACTTGTCTGATTCCCCTCCCCAGGACTTGATTCAATGAACTATGTCTACAGAAAACTCAATTTACAAAAAGAACACTTTGGGCAGAGCTGGTTTATCACACTTAAAAGGGCTGGCTGAACAGGGAAAAATAAAGTAGGGTGGTTCATTTTGGCAGCAGTTGACCTTCAGGGTGGCTTTGCTTTAGTGAGAAAGTGCACTGCACACAGGTACCAGATGCAGAAATAGAGTCTGTGTATTTTAGGAAGAAGAGGGTGTTGAGCAACTTTGCTGTATCTGCTGATAAATAAGACAAAAAGAAATTTGGCAAAGATTCTTGGTTTATGAGAAAAAAAGCCAACAAAACCACAAGCCTTTATAACAGGAAGGGTGCTGGGTAGTGAAACTTTAAAATGCCCTGCATAAGAATATTGTGAGATTGCTTTCACATTACCAGTGCATCAAGCTGATGTCTGCCAGGATAAGTCCAAAGTTCCTTACCTTGCCTGGGTGCAGGGGTGGATTGGAGGATGATCTATTGAGATTCACTCCATCCTCCCCTTTTTCTGACTTTGCCATTTCTGGAGTGAACATGAGCCAGCAGTGTGCTCTTGCAGCGCGCAAGGCCAATGGTATCCTGGGCTCCATCAGAAGAGGGGTGGCCAGCAGGGACAGGGAGGGGATTGTCCCTCTCTACTCTGCCCTCGTGAGGCCCCATCTGGAGTACTGTGTCCAGATCTGGGGCCCCCAATACAAGAAAGATGTGGAACTGTTGGAGAGGGTTCAGAGGAGGGCCACAAGGATGATTAGAGGGCTGGAGCACCTGCCCTACAAGAAGAGGCTGAGGGAGCTGGGCTTGTTCAGCCTGGAGAAGAGAAGGCTGCGGGGGGACCTCATTGCAGCCTGCCAGTACCTTAAGGGAGCATAAAAACAGGAGGGGAATCAACTCTTTAAAAGGGCAGACAATGGCAGGACAAGGGGGAATGGATTAAAGCTAAAGGAGGGAAGGCTTAGATTGGGTATTAGGGGGAAGTTTTTAACAGAGAGAGTGGTGAGGTGCTGGAACAGGCTTCCCAGAGAGGTGGTGGATGCCCCATCCCTGGAAGTGTTCAAGGCCAGGTTGGATGGGGCCCTGGACAACCTTGTGTAGATCCAGGCCTGAGGTTGGTGACCCTGCCTGTGGCAGGGGGGTTGGAGCTTTGTGATCCTTGGGGTCCCTTCCAACCCAGACCATTCTATGATTCTATGATTCTATGATTCACCCATCCTGCCTGAATTAGCTCTAGCAGAACTTGATGCTGCTTGGAAAAATGGCTTTAATAAGAACACTGCCAAATTCTAATACTACAATTTGGCTAATATTTTATTGGAAGACCAGAGCGGCATTTGTGAGCACACTGCCCATGGACACATTATCAGACACATCGCTCATGATCTGCTTTGTATTCTGAAAAACTTCCAAGATTGACACAGATGGTCTCCAGATACACCATGAGAATAAGTCATACTTCAGAGGTGATTCCCAGGCATATGGGTTGGACTGCAAATGTGATTGCAACATCTGCAAGCAGTTGCTCAAGCAGGGTGGAAACCAAGTTGCAGATACTGGAAGCAGGGTCACGGAGATGTACAATTTCATTAATGTATCAGAAGAAAAGTGTATCAAACAGCATTTTTTGTTGAAATAGAAGTGATGTTAACATTCAAACTGCAGAAGTATGAAGCTGGAGTTGAAGCACAGAGATGTGCTTTGTCAGGACTTTTTTTTAATTATTATTATTTTAAAAAAAGAGAAATTTCTCCAGAATTGACAGGATGGAGAAATGGCAGATCAGATTTTGGAAAATACTAAAATACACTTAACCTTTTGTCACCCCATAGTCAATAAATACCATTATTAATGATGTAATGATGTTAATATTAATGATTATTAATGTGTAGTGGAGTGTTTTGTGGATAAATCTTTCCTGTACAAAACTCTCTGCTCCCTTTACTGTAGTGAAGCTCTGGGAAAAGCCTTGTAGTAAGAATAGAATAAAAAATATTACAGGCATTTATTAAGACAATATGCTACTCACTTTAACTGATCAATCTTTTTTAGCTAAAGAACTGGGAAAAATAGTTCAAATTCTGCAAGTCAATGGAGTAATCTAGACTTTACAGGTGAGTGATCAAGCTAAGAATTATGCTCTATGGAGCAGCTTTTCAAATTGCTGGAAGTCCTGTCAAATAGAGAGGATCAATAATAATTTAGAGAGAGTTCACAAGCCCTTCACAGGATTTGCTGTGTAATCACCCCCACCCTGCAGATGCTGCACAGCCTCACGTGGGAACCACCACCGCAGGACATAAAGCTGCCATCCAGGGCTTGAGGAACGGGCAGCTTTCTTCTTTGACAAGCCCTGCTACCTTTGAAGCTTGGATCTACTTGGTCTAATGGGACTGATTAAAGAGGGAGAGGAAACTTCAAAAGGCTTCACTGCCTCTGTGAAGTAAGTAGTCAGATGGCTGCACTGACAACCTCTTGTGACATGTACCATGGTTTATTTTCTAGCTTGTTCCTCATTCTGCCCTTTAACATTAGCATCATCTTCCCTTTGTATGTGAGAATGCTGAAGTTTGCAGACATATCATAAAAGAATCAGTTCCTCTACTTTGGATGGGACTCTCCCATATTTCTTCCTGTTGGGCTTCATGTACTTTTTAGCTCTGAAAGTTTTAAAGCCATTGTGATCCTGATTCGGTGATAAGTGGTTGTGGCTGTCTGACTGACAAGAGGCATGTTTTTATCACAGGGATAATTCACTAGCACTAAAAACTGATCCATGGAACAGGAAGGAGCAAAATGCTAACAAAATCCTGAAGATAGGTCTGAAATTACTTCAGGCCTCTGTATGTGTGTGTGTGTGTGTGCTCATTTAATTTAATTCCACTCACTTAACACATCTGTGCTAATGCTGTCTGTTTCCACCACTGACAGATGCAGACCATCTACTTCATGAGTCCAAAGCAGGATGATGCACAAGTAAAGAAGCCAAGACAAAGGGACAATGAGGGAACATTCCCCCCTGCCATCGGACCTGGAGATGCTGAAGAATACTCTGCCATCAGACCTAAGGTCTTCGGACTGCCGGGATGCCGTAGCTCCGTGGTGGTAGATATTGCAACCTCTCTCTCTTGTTTCTCTCTCTCTCCCTATCTCTCTCTTTTCCACCCTTTTCTCTTTCTTCCCCCCTTCTCCTGCAGGTTTGCTGTGGGCCAAATAAAGTGACTTGAACCTTGACTCCGTTTCGAGTCTTAATTCTGTCCACTGAGAACTGCGAAGATCTGGTCATGATAAAACACCGAATAATGGGGCATCACTCAGAGGTTAAGCCCAGCTGCCCCCAGCCACCCAGAGTGATCTGAGGTTCAGTAGGAATGCAAGGGGGTTTAACCTCTGCCAAATTATTGTCTATCTGCTTGTGGATCATGACACTGTTGGGTCAACATTCTCTGCTCATCTCCTTCTCCCTCTTCCATCTGCCGTTATGAAAAGACCAAGAAAGGACCAACTTCCACCAACTTCCTCAGCTGGATAATCAAAGCGCTACTTCTTATTCAAACCCCTTCTGAAAAGAGCATTTCATAAAACACCCTTACTTAAGGGAATACATTTTAAAATTAATCTCAGGGAGAACTTCGAAGTGTCTCCAGCTACAACCTTTTCAGGTTGTAATGTTAAAAGGCCAAGGATTTGCTTTATTTTCATAATGCTGCATCAGATATATTGCCCCTCAGGTAACTCGGATGCCACATTTGAGGAGTTCAAGTTAAAGATAAAACCAGATCCACACTTAGATATTAAATAAGCTGACAGAAACGCTTTGCAAGTTGTGCGGGCATCTAGTTTTAGCATGCCTTGACACTTTGTCCTCAGTGATTCACATCTCATCCTTTCAAAGAAAACCATTTTACTTCAGTTATTCTCTTAGTTGATAGTTGTCCCTATTATCCCACTTCCCTTGAACTCTAGAGGCTGAATTCATCCTTTATGTGAGTCCTCTCAGGATAATGCAGACCACACAAATGACATTTCTTGGTTTTACTTGTTCTGTTTGTGTCTTGGCCATTCAAAATAGGGGCAAAAAAAAAAAACCAAACCAAGAGGGTGACTTTGCTTGATGTACCCCATCCCACTCATCATGAAGGCCTCGTCTCAGGGCTTATTCTCACCACGTGTTTGAGACAAGCCATTCCTTTCCCCAGGGCTCTGCAATAGGCTAAGGCAGATTCTGTCACCCTGTCCCTGGGCTCCTCCTCCTCCTACTCCAGTCCTGCCCCCTCTCCTTGCAGGTAGCAGATGTTCCACGTGCCATATCTGAACAGAAGAGCATGAGGGGGTGAGTTTTGGTTTTGGACCCCTGATTATCTACATTGCTTAATTTTTAATCCTCGTTTTGGCTCTTCATTGGACCATTTCAGTTAGCTCTGTCTGCAAGACAGCCTGGTCCTGAGCCATGAGCAGAGTGGACACAAGCCAGCCAGTCTCACTTGACCTCAGAGCCATGGACTGCAGAGTTTGCAGACCTGGAGAAGAAAAAGGTATCCTGTCTACTGCCTTCCTCCCAGACTTCTAGTTACACGGTGAAGCACTAGCCTATTGCATTAGTAGGCACAGCTACTGTATTTACTGCTGGGTAAACAGCTGAAATAAAAGTGATTGCTAATTAATCGCTTGATTCTGGAATGATTTTTTGTATCTGTAACACTAGTAAATTATTTAACATCTAGGAATAGATGGCAATGTGAAGGCTGCCAGTAAAGATAAGCAGTTCATTCATTTTCAGGCAAATAAATCTTGGGTTAAAAATAAAAATAATGAAAATTCACTTGCAGCCCCTGCTGTATACCCATACTGCTGGCTGTGTACATTGCAGCAAATGCTATATGCACCACCGGGAGGAATTTCACATGGAGAACGATACCCTTCCGAGCCTGGAAGGCAAGTTCACACCGCCTTGATGAGGGTCCTTGGCATTGCCCACAAGCAGAAGTGCTTCTCTTTGCGGGAACCTGAGCTATTGGATGGCGCTTCGTGAAATGGCTTCTTCCAGCCGCGCCTGGAAGCGGAGAGCAGAGGCAGCAGTGCCATCTACTGCTCCCGGGGACATGGCTCTCACTCACCAGGAGAACCACAGACTGGGCAGTAGAAGTTGGTATTTACTCTAAAGGTACATCTACAGTCAGTTAAAAAAAATAAATTAAAATGAAAACCTAACAGTTAAAAAATACTTACCATAAAATTAAATAGCAACCTTGTCCTTTACAAAGAATCAGGAAATAAAATAAACATTCGTTAATGTTCTGTCATGGTTTCAAGAAGGAAACAAGCCATCTTGCCACCTGTTTGGGAGGCTAGCTGCATACTTTGATGCTGTTACCTTTGGCTAGTTCAGTGTAAAGAGTTTTGTTAGGAATTTGCTGAAACTGTAGGCGTTTAGCATCCTGACAGACTAAGGCTTTGTGGTAGTTT
>JAKCOX010000019.1:12300002-12339501 GCA_022605575.1 Laterallus jamaicensis coturniculus
TATTATTTATATTTATTTAAATTTACCTATGTGACTGAAACCTGATGTTTTAGACAGATGCTCTCTTACAGGAAATCCCTACAAAGCAGAGCCGTAATCCCTCTATGTAAACACTTGGAATGGGAAAGCCTATGACACATTAATGTAATCATAGAATCATAGAATGGTCTGGGTTGGAAGGGACCCCAAGGATCATAAAGCTCCAACCCCCCTGCCACAGGCAGGGCCACCAACCTCCACGCCTTGATCTACACAAGGTTGCCCAGGGCCCCATCCAACCTGGCCTTGAACACTTCCAGGGATGGGGCATCCACCACCTCTCTGGGCAGCCTGTTCCAGCACCTCACCACTCTTTCTGTAAAAAACTTCCCCCTAATATCCAATCTAAGCCTTCCCTCCTTTAGCATCAATCCATTCCCCCTTGTCCTGCCATTATCTGCCCTTTTAAAAAGTTGAATCCCCTCCTGTTTGTATGCTCCCTTCAGGTACTGGCAGGCTGCAATGAGGTCCCCCCGCAGCCTTCTCTTCTCCAGGCTGAACAAGCCCAGCTCCCTCAGCCTCTCCTTGTAGGGGAGCTAATCCTTTTCTTTTTTTTTGCCTTTCCAACTAAAGTGCAGAACACATCAGTGAACTTCCCTGAGAAGGAAGACAGCTTTACCAGGCACCTCCAAATGAACCGCAGCAGCTCTCAGTTTGTCTTCGCAGGTGAGCAGCAGCTGCGTTCCGCTACTTCGGGCAGTAGCATCTCATTAGCACGGCTGGTTGGGATGCTGGGGAGCTGTCAGCTACATCTGACAAGGTCAATTATGAGTTTCTTCAAGCTTGTCTCAGTCCAAGCAGAAAAGCAAATCGGTGGGTAGTGGGTAGGAGAAGTTCTGGAAACATAGCAGAGGATAAGAAGAAGGAAATGTTCTGGCAAACTCAGCTGTGTCCCTAGCAGAGGCTGACTTCTGGTATTTCACTCCCTAGGCAGGAATTTTTGGCAGTTGGGCAGAAAACTGTTTGCCTGGCCAAGTTAGTGAAAAGAAATGTATTCCACATGCCACGTTAGTTTATGTGGCAGGTCAGGGAGGGTATCAATGAGTAGGAGGTCCAGCATCTTGTTCTGGCGTGGGTTGCACAGCTGAGACACACTGCCTGCTGGAGCTAAAAGTATCTAATTACAGCCTTCACTCACAGATGTCCCCACTGGCATGAACCCTAGTTAGATCCAGCAGTGCCATGTGCTTTGGCAAGGTCCTGACCAAATGGATGTTTTCCAGGATGACGAGAACAGCTCAGGGTTTGTGGAGCTGCACCCTCCAAGTAGGATGGTCTGTGCTCCGAGGCCAAAGAAGGAGAAAGAGGTTTGAGTATCCTAATGATAAAGGGTGTCTCTCTTTATGCACATATAAATTAGTTTTCATCTTCCAGGTGGGGAAGTTTGAGCACCGAGTCTCTAATGAGACGTAACTTCACCAAAGTCTGTGTCAAGAGGTGCTGGAGTCTGGTGGACAGATACTTAACCCTGGAGCCCAGCAGAGAGCTGGAGCCACTTCTGACACATTTAAAGCATCCTTTAAGACTGATACCGTGGGGATGCATGAGCAAGCAGGGGACAGTGAAACACTATCCAAACCTTGTGATGCTGTTAATCCCTTGGCAGTTTAATACCGCTCTTTAGCTCAGGTGGGATATGAAGCCAGCAGAGTGGGACGCCAGTACGGCCAGTTCTGCCATCAACAATGCCAGCTTAGGTCTCAGCAGAGAAAAAAATACTGGTGCAAACACATTTTTCTTAGGAAGACAAGAAAGGTAGTTGAAAAAATAAATTGCCAGCTTATCTATACTAGAGTGCCTGCTGTGGGCTTTCCCCTGATGGCTTTCAGCCCCTTCATACTTTTATGGGTGCTGCAAGCATCCCTTGTAAGTACTGTGATAGGTCTTCTATTAAACATAATAGGAATTTTACACTTTTTTTCAGCAGAAAAAGTGACAAAGAGAACAACAAAGGAGAACATTCAATTCCTGAGTCTGTCAAAACTAATGATTGCATTTAATTTGTTTATTTTCATCTAAATCAAGGAGTTGACATTGGTTAAGCACAGCTTGTGCTGGCACATGGGGGCAGAAGGCAAAGGCAAGCACACTAATTAATGTTCACTGGCCACAGGTATGATTTTGAAAAGTGCTACATTAGTGAACACTGTATCTCCAATAATGACAACTACAGCAGTTACATATAAACTAAAATACACAACCACCAATGTCCTCATTATCGGCTATTTTACCTTTGAAAAATCACCCTGTTGGAAAGAACAATTATATCAGTATATTTGGAATTCCTTCCTTCTTTCTGTAAGAAAACAGTACACACAAGACCTGGAAACTTTGAAAATTCCCTTCAAAAGCATTTTGTCTTGATAGAGCTCAGGAATGATACTGCATTTGAGATTAGCTTCTCAGAGGAACAGACTTAGGGACAATTTTTAACTTGCTCCTCTGCAAACCGATGCTCTTCTCTTTTTGATTGTAGCTCCCTCCAAAAAATGTGCTTTTTTTCCCCTCCCCCCCCACTAAAACCTACCCTGACGCCTGCCTGACCCTGCAGAAAGGCAGGCTGATAAGAAGGGGGAGTAGAGGATAGTTTTGATATCCTAATTAGCTAGAGAGTAAGCTGTGTTTTCCCTATTAGGAGAAGCTCTTTCCCTGCATCCTCATACTGTCACATTCTAGGAGATGGCGTGAGGCTGTTGGTTGATCCACGCTGATGATTAATGTGGAAGATCGATGTCCTTTCCACTTGTGTTTGCAGAAGGTCTGACTGTCTTTCTGCTGTTGCTGTGGGTAGAAGCTGGGTCAGGATGCTAGTTATTCACAGGTAGGAAAATCGTCAAAGGAAGATCTGAAGACGTGAATAAAATGCTCCACAGAGATAGGGAAGATTAATTTCAGAGACCCCAGGCTGGCAAAAAAAAGAACCCTGATTTAAAGCTGCTCCATAGGGGTTATAAGTAATTTAGCACAGGAGGAAAACCTCACATGTCGTGCATGTAAAACACTGCACCACTACCTGTTATAAAGTGGTAAAGCTGTCCCCTGGTTCCCAGTATCAGAGCTGTAACTTCTGATAGTTAACCAAAACAGGGAAACAGGAAGCTGAGTATCACATTTTCATAGATACCACCATGAAAAGAAGCTGGGCGTATTCCCACATTTGGCATAGGGTGCAGAAGCCTCTTTTTTGTAGGTCCTCCAAATTCAGTGATGCCCAAGGTGTGTGTGGAAGGTGTCCCCTTCAATGGTTTGGTTTTTTTTACTGAGGCAGAAACAACCTGCATTACTCCATGACCTTGAGAGGGTAACTTTTGCCTTACAATTTTTGCAAAGGTGTGTGAAGAAAATTAATACAGTTCTGAAATTTCAGTATTTGTTCACTAGATTATGTTCCTCAGCAACACTCTGTAGCTCTGTATTGACCAAGGACACGGAATACACAGGTAATGGCTGTCCTCTCTCCCTTGCCCTCAGCCTCTGCACATCATTGCCCTCAAAATACTATTCAGAGCAATGTCTGTGTCACACTGGCAGGAGGAAAGTGCTTGAGCACTTGATGTCCTCCTCAGGTCCCTTCCAACATACTCTATGATTCTTCAGTAACATAGAATCACAGAATGCTTTGGGTTGGAAGAGACCTCAAAGACCATCTAGTTCCTAAGGGTTGGAACACTTAGGACACCATCCACTAGACCAGGTTGCCCAAAGCCTCACCCAACCTGGCCTTGAACACTGCTAGGGAGGGAACATCCACAGCTCCTCTGGGCAGCCTGTGCCAGTGCCTCACCACCCTCACAGGAAATCATTTATTCCTCATATCTCATCTGAATGTACCCTCTTTCAGCTCAGTATCATTCATGCTTGAACACGTGTATTTTCATAGCAGCTGGACTTCCTAGAACATGCAGTTCCAGTTAAACATTCAACTGTATGAGCAAACACACAGGGAAAACAATCTCTATGAACAGATACTACAGATAACACTAATTATGCTTCACATGAAATATGAAAATCTATGAATTTGTATATTCAAGTTGCCCAGCTAAGTGAGACTGACTTTGCAGAGGGAGCACTCAAAGAGAAGGAGGAGTTGAGTGCTTCTGTCTTTGGATGGAATTCTGCACAGTTCAAGTTCCTGGCAACAGGACTTGGTGTCACTTGAGTGTAACGCTGAGCCCCTGACAACTTCACCCATCCTTTGACTCCCAAGGTCAAACCTGCAGAACTGCAGACATCTTAGAGAGCACCTAAGGCCCAACAATGTGAAGAGTTCTCAACCCTTTGACAAACAGCTCTGCTATGGGATTAACCATACCCTTCCTCCTGCATCCCCCAAGCCAAACCGTGAGGCTTAAATGAGCATAGTTGGACCTCTAGTCCAGTTTAGATCACTGAATCTTTTTTTTTTTGGTTGGTTTTAATTAGAAGGCTAAATATTTCCCTGAACTCAGTACTGAGCATGCAAACAATTCAGTCACATCTCGTTAGGCACTTTTAAAGCAGTGTGACACCACTTCACACAACACAGACAGAAACTGTCATTTCTGTTATTAGAAACAGCAAAATTAGAAAGGTTAGAAATAGAAAATAGCCCTAGGAATGCTAACCACCGCTTTTAGTTAACGACAGGGATAAAAAGCGTTGCTGCTGCCTGGAAAAATTCCTCAAGAAGTTGTTGAATAGAGCAACGCAGTAACTGTGTGACCAAACAGGCATCCTTTCCTCTTTTGTTTGGGCATCTCGGGTGGTGCTAGCGATACTTCGGAGCCCTCCGCACCTATTAATTGCAATGTGGGTTTGCTCCCACTAGGTGCTACCCTTTCCCTGCGGTTTGTGAAGGAAACGGCTCTACTCGAATAAGCCCGGCCCCGATTACCGCCCGTGGCAAAAACGAGGAGCTCCTTCTGCATCCCAGGCTGGTGCTGCTGGGAATCGCGATGGAAACACCTTTCTAAACGCTGACACAACCAAAGCGCACACCCTCCCGCCCCACCCCCCCAAAAAACCCCCCAAAACAAACCCAAACCCCAAACCCCATCCCAAAACTGCAGAGTCAACTTCTCGAAGTAATCCGAGAAGAAAAGTGGTTGGACCCCACCACACCAGGACAGCGTGCCCCCCACCACATAGCTAGTTCTAGCAGGCAGCTAACAGCAAGCACTGAAACTGGCTTACCTGACTGAGGGAGCTCTTACTCAGACATGTCATGGTACCACACAAAGAAGTTTTACTATACAAGTTTATTGTCATACAGCACAGCCTGTCTGTCAGGCTGTATTTTAACTCCCTTTACAGGGAAGCTGTGCCTAAACAAGCATTCTGTATGTGTGTTGTGCCCCCCCTCCCCCTTGAACTGTCACATGTACCAGTATTTCACCATGTCTCCCTTACACACACACAAAAAAGGAATAAAATACCAAGATTACAACTGTGTTATGCAACCTGGTGACTGACACCTAAGTAAAAAACAGTTATGTATTTACCCTTTTTAATACCCCCCCCGGATGAAGTCCAGTTCCCCACACTGGAGGTGAAATCAGGCAATGGAGGACATGGAGAAGAAGTGAGTTGAATGTTTTGTGAAAAGAGAGGGGGGGGGGGGGGGAAATGTTTAAGAAAGAAGTTACAATAACCACAGCCTTGTAGCCAGGCGAAGCATCCCTGATGGCATAAACAAGCAGCAAAGTGCCCAGAGAAGAGAACTCTGCTCAAAAGCAGTTTCTTCAAACCAGATATTTCAGTGCTGGGCATGTTTTTAAGCCCAGAAAATGATAGCTATCTCAGAGACAAACACTGCAAGCTGGGTCTTTGCCCAGGATTGTTGAACAAGCTGTATGAACAGTATCTTCCCATGAGAAGGCTCCTCCTTCTGTTTATGAAGGGAAGTCAGGGGTCATCTTGCACATTGGCACATAGGGCACTGCAGTGGGATGGTCTGGTTTGTGACCCAAAAGAAAGACCTGGGACGGTGGCCCAAATGAGGTGCTTGCAGCAGCTGTGCCCTCCTCCCACCCCCCACAATGTGCATGGCTTTGGACATCATAAGGTGCTGCACAGGAGAATGATGGGTCCTTCTCATCCTGTCTCCCACCAGGTGCCAGGCAAGAGGAGGGAAAGCCCTGGGGAGCTGACATCCAAAGGAGCAGAGTAACTTACCTGCCTGTGAAGCTCCTGAAAACATTAGAGCTGGAAGTCTAGTCTTGAATCTAACAAAGCTCAAGGCAAATAAAAAGCTCAAGTCCAATAAATATGTTCGTGCTATTTTTGTTAACCTACATTAATACCCACCTAATGTCACAGAAATTAAATTTAATTAACAGATTAATTGAACATACACCTCCCCCCAACTTTTTTCTTAAAATCATATATATGGAAGCATTTGTAAGGATCACCTGCTGGTAGGTACAAAATCTTCCACTGTGAATTCTCCTATGAATAAGTGCCCGCACGAGCATTATATGATCTCATCTTCTGGGTGCACAGTTTAATCACAGAGCTCTCAATAGAGAGCCCACACTAGGGGAAGCAGAGTTTAAAATACGAATCTGTGGGAGGCTCTTGAGGTGGCTTCTTGCTAAGTATGGCCGGGAGCAGGGTGATGTGGGGGGAGATGCCACATTAAGAAACTGAGAGGCAAAAGTAATCCCATGAAACTGTCACCAGCAAACCGCCATGTGAAAATGTCACGTGATTTTGTTCTGGGGAATTGACCCTAAAATAATGTAAGGGAAGAAAACAAAAGTTTCCCTGCAGGCTAGCAGGTAAGCCATGCTATTTTCCCTTTTTTTCTATAGTGACAAATTCAGATGTTTAAATGTGTAGCAAGCCAACTTCATTCAGGCTGGTTTTATTTTTCCCTGATCTTCCAGAACTGTTTTAACCTCTCTCCTACTCCCTTCAAAAAAAAAAAAAAAGGAAAAAAAAAAAGGAAAAAAAGAAGAAAAACAAAGAGAGAAAAAAAAGACAGAAGCTTCTTGTCACAAAACACCAGCAAAAGCTCAGCTAACCTACTTTGCCATTTGGTTTCCACACATGAAAATGCTTCGTGGTCAAAGTCCTGTCAGCTGGCTTACCTGTATGGAAAAAGTGATGTTCTGCATCTTTGCTACCCTACTCTTCATCCTGCTCAGATTAAACTCCTGTCACTCCTGAGTCTCTGCTACTCCAAGCCCACCGCATCTCCTTACTGAGACCACCGCATCGCCCTGCGAGCTCTCCTTTGTCACACATCTATCTTTCTTCCTTGAAACCTACTCCCTTTTCAAGACTTCTATTTCTCAATTCCACTTCTTCTTCCTTTTCTTCCTCCTCTTGGGCAAACTTAGCTCGCTTTTGAGAACTAACATGCTTTTCCTTCCTCTCCCGGCTCTCGGGCTCCGAAGGACTTCTTACCCCCTTGCCTCTGCACCTTCTGACCTCTACTTCACTGACTGCTACGTTACAGCATCTGCAGCGGGGGAGCCGGAAGGGGGCTTCCTTCACCCCTGCAGAGGAAGGCATTGGCCCTTCCTTGCCTTCACACTCCTCGGACCTTCCTGCTGGTCTCTCGAGGAAGAAAGCACCCTGGAACTCGACGGGGAGAGGAACTGAGGAGCAGCACATCGAGGCAGCAGCTCTTCGCCGCTGCCTGCAAAGAAACAGAAACGTGGATGAAATCCAAGCAAAAGCCTGAAACATAATTTAAATGCTCTCTGCCAACGCATGTTAAACAGGTGCTTATGTTTCACGCGGATCCCGCTGTACCTAATTAATCCAAATTAAATCTGAGCTGTTAAGGGCACCCAATTACACGCGGAGCCACGCAGGCACCAGGAGCTGGGCTCTCACGCTCAAGTGCCCCTTGACAGCCGGCTGGAGGGGGCCCGATCGTCCTCGGGGTCCCCCTCGCCGCCAGCGCCTTCCCCCGGCCCGCCGAGCCCAAACACCGGGACGCCTCCTCTCGCCCCTCGGCACGGCGCTCCCGGTGCATGCCGGCGGGGCGCACCGCGGCTTCGGCCGAGCGTCCCGCCGGGGTCGGGCATCGGCGGGAGATATTCACGGGGTGCTGAAGGGAGCTAAAACCCGCGAGGGGAGGGTGTCCGGCAAGGGGGGCGCGGGTGAGGCGGGCGGCAGTGCACGCTCGCCTGTGAAAGAGGCGGGAGGTTGGGCACACGGTTACCTCGTCGTGGGGTCCCACTTCGCGAGGGTCTGGGCAAGCCTTAGGGGCACAGCGCGGAGGGGACGGGGGAAGGAGCGTCCCGCCGCTTCCCCGCTCCCGCACCTCGGGACGAGCGGAGCGGGTCTCTTGCCTGAGAAAAGACGAGTTATCTCGGAGGAGGCGGGCGGCCACCCGAAGCCCGCAGGGCTGCTCGGCTGGGGGCGGCCGGGGCGCTCCCGCAGCTGCCCCCCCGCCCCCCTCGAGGCTTTGCCCCCCCCCACGGTGCCCGTCGGGGAGGGCGACCGGCGCACCCCAGGCGGGGAGAGGGTCTCTGCCGGGGCCGGAGGACCACGGGGGGAGGAACGACGACGGGGGACCCTGCGTCAGTGCAGGGCCGTCCCCTTCCCCTCCCCGTGCGCTCGGCTCTGCCTCCCGCCAGCCTCCCACGCCTCCCGCGAGGTGCGGCCGCGCTACATAAACACGGCCCCGCCGCCGCCGCCGGGGCTCTCCGCTCGCAGCCCGACGGAGGCGCCTGCCCGGCAGCGGAGCGGCAGCGGGGAGCCGAGCCGAGCGGTAGCGCCCGCGCGGCTCCGGGCACAGACGGGGCGGGAGGCTCCGGCGGGCAGCCGCGGAGTGCTGCGCGCTCCTCCGCGGGCGGCGGCGGCCCCGCCGGACCTGAGGCGGCCGGAGGAAGAGAAGGAGGAGGAAGGGCGGCGGCTCCCCGCCGGCGGCGGGGTCCCTCCGGTATGGCCCTGGCGGACAGCGCCCGCGGGCTGCCAAACGGCGGCGGCGTCTCGCCGGCGGCAGGGAGCGGGGCGGCGGGGAGCGGGGCGGCGGCGGCGGGCGGCTGGTCGTCCTTCCCGGAGATCGTGGAGCTGAACGTGGGCGGGCAAGTGTACGTGACGCGGCGCTGCACCGTAGTCTCGGTGCGGGACTCGCTGCTCTGGCGCATGTTCTCGCAGCAGCAGCCCAGCGAGCTGCCCCGGGACAGCAAGGGCCGCTTCTTCCTTGACCGCGACGGCTTCCTCTTCCGCTACATCCTGGACTACCTGCGGGACCTGCAGCTGGTGCTGCCCGAGCACTTCCCCGAGCGCAGCCGCCTCCAGCGGGAGGCCGAGTACTTCCAGCTGCCCGACCTGGCTCGCCGCCTGGCGCAAGCCCGGGCCGCCGCCGTCGCCGCCCGCCCCGCCGCCCTGCACCGCGACGGCTCCCTCTGCGCTGACGAGCCGCCGCCGCAGCTCCTCGGTTACTTGGAGGCCGAGCCGCTGGAAGGAGGCGGCGGTGGCGGTGCCTCGGCGTCCGCCCCGTCGCCCACCTCCAGCCGCAGCCCCTCGGGCGGGCCGCTGCTCACTCCCTCGCAGTCGCTGGACGGGGCGGGCGGGCGGCGCTCGGGCTACATCACCATCGGCTACCGGGGCTCCTACACCATCGGGCGGGAGGCGCAGGCTGACGCCAAGTTCCGGCGGGTGGCACGCATCACCGTCTGCGGAAAGACGGCGTTGGCCAAGGAGGTCTTCGGGGAGACGCTGAACGAGAGCCGTGACCCCGACCGCCCCCCTGAGCGCTACACCGCCCGCTACTACCTCAAGTTCAACTTCCTCGAGCAAGCCTTTGACCGTCTCTCCGAGGCCGGCTTCCGCATGGCCGCCTGCTCCTCCACCGGCACCTGCGCCTTCGCCCCCGAGCAGGGTGGTCCTGCCGATGACAAGATCTGGACCAGCTACACCGAGTATGTCTTCTGCCGGGACTGAGAATCTGGCATGGGGATAAGGTGGCGGCCCCTGCACGCCCTCTCACCCACGCTCCCTTCCCTGCTCAGAGGAAGGAGGATGTGGAGGGGTGGCTGTGTCCCCCCTGCGCTTTCTTCACCCCGGTGCCTGCCTCTGTACACAAGGCGGGCCAGCCCCCAGTACAGCCCCCCACCCCTCCTGCACCCACCTCCTGACCACCCTGGGGACAGAAGGTCACCATGTCGTGCCTCAGCCACCACGTCCCTGCTTGGCTAACGCATCCCGGCTCGCACCGTCACCCCCCTTCCCATGCCTCCCAGTAGCTGTGTTGGTAGCGAGGAAGGAGAGAGGTAGCAGGAGAAGATTAATACCTTGCCAGGAAGGCTAACATGTGTGCCCAGCCCCTGCCCCTCTCCACACACAGGAGTCAAGGGATGGGGTGTTTTAAAAACACCCGTTTAGGGGCTGAGGAACTTCTCAGTTGCTTTTCAGCAGCTTCTGTTGAAGATGGCATGACAAATGGCTGTCTTGTCTCATCCCCACACTCTTGACCAAGAGTTTGCCCGCTTGGGCAGATCCATAACAGTCTGTTTTATCTCCTGACCCCATCGAAGCGATGCCTCTCTGTGAAGGATCATCACACAGAAGTGATGACTGACTGTGAGGGCTCGGCACTCTGGCTCACACTTCATCTCTAGAGATCAGTAATTCCGCAGGAGGCGTGCGTGTGGCCCTTCTTGACGGGTTGTATCCATCTCCCTTCTCCGCTCCCCATCTCTCTGAACTCCCCTCTCCAAGCTGTTGAACTGGACCTGGGCCTGCACAGCAGGCCTGTAAAGCTGATGTGAAGGGACAGGTTCACTGGATAGCCAACTGCTTGAACTGTCAGGTGTCCTCAGGGACACGTGATTATTCCCTCGAGAGGTAAAGCGGCGACGCTTTGGAAAATTAAAGTGCTTGTGAGTTGTAACTTTCATGGGTGGTGTGAAGTCCTTACGGCTCTCTTGAAGTTACTGTCTACAATATGCATAGAAATTTCAATGCATATTTCCTTAAACACCCTCAAAAGGATGGGGGGGGGGGGGATGATGAAGCAGGACTTGCCAGAGGGAAGGTGGGGCCTGCTTCCTGGGGAGGCGACATCATGTACGTTGAACTATCACAAATGTACATTGTAAGTGTAATCAAGAGCGCCCTGCTTGTTACTTTAGGTTTTGTCATGTTAGTGCTGTAAAACCTTCAAGCCAACAGAACTGATGCTGAAAGCACTTTTTTAAAAGCCAGGTGTTTGGTTTTGTTTTTTTTTTTAGTTTTCATGGCAGTACTGCCAGGACAGTGACACTGCTGAGAGTTAAATACCTCTTCCTAGACAAGCTTAATACTTCCTAGAAAGGGTTAAACCCCATCCTTACAAAAACAAGAATGATGCCAACTTTCTTCAGGGGAAATTGCCCCTTATAAGCTGTGTTTGCTTCATGCTATTGAGCAAGCCTGTTGTTTCCTGGAGGAGGCAGCCATGGCTTGCTTCGGAACAGACCGTCTGAGCAGCAGGTTTTACAGTACAGAAGATCGAGTGGCTCTTTCGAATAAATTCCTGAAAATTTGTGTATGGATGTACTTTCCTTTTAATCTGAACTGAGTTTTAAAACCTGTCTTGTCTATTCAGACCCTGATGCAAAAATACCCTAAGCGTATCTGAAGTGGTGAAGAATTTAGTGGTGCATATTTTAAAGGCTTGGAAGTTACATTTTGAAAGCTCTTGAATAATAAATTGTTCTAACCCCAAATTTAGAAATACTGCTGGCACTTGTATTCTAACCAAAGAATTTCACAGTAGGGTTTTATTGTTAAAACCTTAATTCCTTTGAAAAGAGCTATAGCTACATGCTTATCAAGTTCAGTGCTCAGTGTCTGTGTTGCTACTTGGTCTTTCATTGAGTGCATGCACAACTGCATAAACCTGAAAATTATTTGCATTGCCATGAGGTGTTTTGGTGGTTTTTTTAGTTTTTTTTTTTTTTTAATATATTAGCAAGATTGTTTATCAGTGTGTTTAAATTGAAGATGCGCATCCGGAAGCTCTGGGTATTGTCCAGTTGTAGATAGTTGTATAATGGAGTATTTTTTAAAGGAGAGAAATGTACACCTGCCAAATTAGATGAGCAATAAGATAAGAGTGAGAGGCCAGTACACCTGAGGATGGAACGAAACGTGTTTGTCCTATGCCTTACTCTGAGATGATTTCTTTGTGCTTAACTTATTTATACCACGAGTGAAAGGACATTGATCACGGCTGTTAGGTCTTTAAGATGTCATTCTCAAGAATAATGACTGTCTTTTTCTAGCTTCTGTTAAGTAATTCTGAAGTATGTTTTTTAAGATCTTTGTATAAAATCAGTTTTCAGTACAGTGTTCAATTTGCTTTAGATAGCTTTCTTTTTTTATGAATCCAGTAGCTTACTAAATCCATCATAGGAGCGATGAATAGGGGCAGTTTTAAATTTAACTCGTGATTTAGTGTACATATATACAGTATATAAACATTTTACACGAATCATTTAGTTTTTTAATCATTTTAGTGCTACAGAATTTCATAATATATCTAGCCAAGCATTTGCATACTACGCTATGTACATAGTATGGTAATGTTTTACTGGTTTCCTATACCTGTTTCTATGGAAAAAAACAAACCCTGAATACGAACATCAGCTTGTAGAACTGAAATTGATCACGTATTTGCTTGAATGTGGATCATAAGTAAAGCGCCCAGGTGGCTGAATGCATCTCTAAAACAAAGGTTGCCTGTACTTTGATCGCTGGTTGCCTATCTGTTTGCTGGCAGATGACCCAGATATTCTCATAATTCTAATTAAAAAAAAAAAGAGGGAGTAATAAAAAAACATGAACTTAGGATTTTTTTCTTTTAAATCTTTGTGCTAAAAAGCTTTTAAGCGCCATTAGTATTGGAAATCAGGGCCCTTCATTCACTGGTAGCTTGTGACATTTAGGATTAAATTCGTGGTTCCATAAATGCAGTAGTAGTTTGATGGTTTGCCACAGAAGATGGTATTTTTCTTAAACATTACACAGTGATTTCAGGAAAGTTTTTCAAAGGTAAAAAGTTCTAGGCCAAGTCCCCAGCTCTCACTGATCTCTAGTGAGAGCTGAAGGAGCAGGTAAACACGGTGACTCTGCTAGCCTGGTGATGTGCAGCACGATGATGGGGCTCTGAGGGTGCGATACTGGAGGCCTGCGTGCATTTTGTGGCTGTTGCTCACAGTTTGTGTACTCACAGATGGATACAGGAGCGTTTACAAGTGGTATTCAACAACAACAACAACAAAGCAAAGGCAGTCTTTCTTTTAATTAGAAGGAACAGCTCTTTTTGGTGATGCACAGCGTGGAGGGTGAGACTTGGCAGATGTTTGACAGGATGCTTATATTTTTTATACATGTAGATAACGCGCCACTTACTCATATTCACGTGTATAGCATTGGAAATAAAGGTCCTCCTAGGAAAATGTTGCATACCAAATTAAACTCTTGTTCTTTAAGTATTAACTCAGTGGTGTGGTTTATGCTGTCCTTTTTTTTTACTCTTGGCAAAAAAGACGTTGCTAGCTTTGCTCTCGCTGCCACAGTAACTTCAGCAAAGACTCCAAGCTAATATGTAAAGCAGAAACATCAAGTAAAGGCTATTACATATGCAGGGATCTCTAGTAACACCCGTGGCAGGATAAACAGAAAGGTATAATGCTCAGACTACCTACTTTCAAGTGTCACAGAGAGTTTTTGTGGTACTGGTCAATACAAATCAGTCCTCATGAAAACATAACGATTAAACAACTTAATTTGAATAGCAGAGTATAATGGTTGAAAAAAAAAAAGGTTGACTTTTTTGATGAAGCCTGACAATAAGAGCATAATCTAGTGTTCATTTAATAAAAGAATCAATAATAACATTGGATATAGTGCTCATTTAAAAGGAAATAGATGATGTAAGAGAAATGGGTTTAGAAATTCTGTTAAGAAACAGAAGGCTGATCTTATTAGCTACCCTGTGATCTCTGGTGAACTATTGTAAACCTAATGGCTTATAATAAACCTGTGGTCAGGTTCACAGAAAATTAGTAATGAATTGGTAAGTAAAAAACCGTGTGTGTGACGCACCTGCGTGTTTAATGGATCTTTCTTGGGTAGCATCATTACAACACAAAGGAAACAGCTGAAGAAAGTTTGATCAACTGTTTTGTTAGACAGCTTGGTAGTATTTGAGAAGTTTGCATCATTCAATAATGAAAGAAAGGGGCTTGTTCACGAGCCACAAAACTTTGAATCTGTCTTTCTGCAGTCCTGGGTCTTGTTTCCTTTATACTACCACTTCCATTGCTCTGCTTGCCCCCATCCCTTTTATGTTACTTCTACTCGGCAAAAGAGAGCCCGCTTTTTGGCAGAGTCGGCTTCTGCTACATTGAAGGTTATGGCTGAATTCTACTGTTCTCCCTCAGTGAACAACAAGATATTTTTTACCCCCTTTCCTTTACCCAGCCAACACCATTCATGGAATGTGTAAGGACACAACATCTGCGAGGATTTTTAGTCCTTTTGATTGTGTTTGAAATCATGAGCTCAGAAGTTGTTGGGGGTGGGGCAGATGTCCGCCCAAAGAGACAACACAAGTGTATGAGCCTTCTTTCCTTCAGGCTAACAGCAAATTACTGTAATTAATACCTGGCACTCTCTATATAAAACCTTTTGTTGAAGGAGGACACAGTAGTCGGAGTGTACTAAAATCCCTGTAGACCAAGGAGGCGAGTGGTCACACTTCTCTCTGATGCTGGCCAGTCAGCCAAGCGAATGGGTGGACTAGAACAGCTTAAAAATGTTACCAGCCTCCAAATTTATCTAGTGCTTTCATTAAGTGTATCTCAATCAGCTTTAAGCCTTGTTCAAACAGCCCTTCTTGGCTGCCTGTCTTAAACCCGCCTGTTGGTACCTTTGCTGGAGAAAATGTCTGTTACGAATATGGAGCTTTTAGGACTCCTTCTGCCCTTTTGGCTGGCAGAAATGGATCCAGAAGGGCAGGAAAGTATTTTCCAAAGGCGAGGTTTGACTCAGGGTTTTTTTTTTATTACACGAACTCTTCAGCATAGTTGTTAATGAAAAATTAGCAGAAATCCGTTATTTATGTATTTAGAAAGTGGTAGTGTTTAGCTTTACAAAGCCCAATGCTAATTTTGTTTTCCATTAAAATGAGCTGCATGTGTTCTTCCCCTCTCAGGAAGCCGTACTAGATGTTAAGGCTCTGCTGCCAAACACAACCCTTATGTATATGACTGCTGAAGCATTAACACTGCCTCTGCACGTGGTCAGCTGCAAATACGCAGCACAACTGCTGAGACAGTCAGAACTGCAGTTGGTCCAATTATTACATTTCTTCCCCTTTCCACCCTCCACCGTGCTCAGACCAGACTAAAAATCAGCTCTGTTACACATTTCGTGCTCAAAAAAGTTATTTAGTGCATACTTTGGAGTATTTGATGCTCCCATCAGATCTGTTGGCAGCAGGGAGCCAGGGGTTGGATGTAGATCTGTTTCCTTGTGAGGAGAAGGGAACCAGGAAAAATCCTTGCACAAAGTGGGAATATCCTTATAGAGTTTTGGGGAAATTTCTTGGTATCACAAGAAATTAATTTTCTGGTGGGTTTTTTTGGTTTTTTTTTTTTTGTCTAATCTAAATAACACTTTCACACCTTATTCCTATCTTGCAATCCCACACCCAAAGCCCAAAAAACTATATTCCTTGATGTGATTTGCTTCTTCTAGGTCTTACTTAATATCATCTGGATGGAAGAATTTTTCTTCTCCTTCAAAAGACCCCAGTGTTTTAGCTGCTGGGAAATGTCAGTACTAGCAGTACACCTTGTTTAGGAGATTGACAGATGTGGGTTAGTATTTTATTATCCTTTTTTTTTTGACATAATATAGAAAGGGGGGGGGGGGAAATTCACACAGGAGCGTATAGGAGTGAGCCAGTGTGTCCTGTGATGTCAGTTTGCAGATGATGCCCAGCTCCCTGTAGCCTCTGGCTTCGATTTTGCAGCTTCACAGTTTTCTCAGACTCGACTTTAAGTAAGTGTTAACTGAAGCTTAGCCAGAGAAGATGAGAACAGCATGTCCAGACTGCAATCAAAACCCCAGCTCTGTTGAGAAAGAGAATTTGATCTGTTGTTTTCCTTTGTAATTTTGAGGTAAAGTCACAACCTTGGTTAGCTTATTGAGGAGCAGGCTGTGATGTAAAAAGCAGAAGTAAAATAAAGGGAAAAAAGCCCCTTCCTCCAGCCCTTTCCCTCTGCACGTGTTCTTCCAGAGGGAGCATGGTGCTGGTATGATGGGAATCCCTTTTTCAGAGATAACCACAGCTGGTCATGGCTGAACTTTAGGATGACACCAACACTTTATAAACAGTCCTTTAGCAGTGTACATCGTCATAACAATCTAGACTTTTGTAGATTTGGATGAAGTTTGTTTTTGACTCATATTTTCCAAATAGCTTAGTGACAATCTTTCTCCTCATAGTACAGCAAAGTGATTATTAGAAGCCTGAAGTTGGATCGTTTTTTGAGGGTTTTTTTCTCTTTAAAAGGGCAGAGACAGTTCCAGGAATGTGACTCTCTTTTAAAAATTTTATTTTATTTTTTTAAAAGTAAGGGATCACAGTTATGGATTTTTTTTTTCTCTTTAATCTGTAGTCCTGTACAAACACTTCTAATTCTTCTCACCTTGTAAAATTCACTCCCACATCTTCTTATGGCTGACAGCTCAAGGCATGAGTATTTCAGAAAGCTGCAAGGATCAGGAGGTCTTGCAGTGACTCACAAGCATTATATGGCAGTCCCTTCCTGCCGTGTTCCCTCTTGCATCAGAGCCAGGCTGAGTGGGAAGATGGGTCCCAGAGCCTGGGATGACCCGCTGGTCCTCACCGCAGGAGCCCCTTCTGCCTTGCTTCCTTCCTGGCAATGACCGAGGTGGCTGGGTTGTCCCTGAGCCAGCATGGTCCTGCTGCTGGTGCTTTGCCTGCATAAAGGGCCGGCATTTGTATTCTGGTGAGCTCCTTCCAGCCACAAATTGGCACTTCTTCTCTGCTAGACTTCTGACCCACTTAGTTCCAGAGTTTACTTTCATGGTCTGTATGTATGTTATCTGCAGTCTCCGGGTGTGGTTGGAGCATGGGAAAGATGTAGCTGTTTGCAGTGAGCTGCCTCGTAGCTTGTCTGCCCTGGTGCTGAAGAAATGCTAAAAACTTTCAGTTAAAAATAGCTGCACAACTCCTTAAAATTGTTTGGTCTAAATAACCAATGAAAAATGCTGTATGGACTGTAATGCATCTGGGTGAAGGTACCTTTTCTTTCATAGGTGAAAATGATGGCATTATTAGCTTTGCTAGAGCACTAGCATGTTTATCCCCCCTCGGCTTACTTGTATCATGTTAAAGGCTGGAGGGCACTCAGTTGCAGATAACTGGACCAAATATATATATTATTTTTAGAAAATATTAGAGGAAGGGTAAATGTATAGTCATGTGCTTATGCTTCCGTTTCTGGAAGTTTATGGTTTGCTTGCAGACTATAAGACAGGATGTTTTTCAACACATCGCCTAGGGTTTGAGGACAGAGGGAGATATCCAGACCATCTAGTCTGCCATTCTACTGCAGGACCTGCCTGAATTCAGTCTTTACATCAGGCAGTGAAATCTCTTAGACTGCCATCTAATCTCATGGATGCTGCTGCTGGTGAAAAAGATGACATTGCAGGACTCAATTAATTGCTCCACTGCAAATGTCACCATCTCTGGCTTCCAAGCCAGAAAGGTCTCTAACATCTTCTTCACTGAAATACAAGGCTGGAGAGAGTGTTCTGCAGAAAGGTATGGATGATCAAAACTTGGGGATGAACTGCCTTGTCTTTTCCCTTGGTTCCCCACCACTTGTCCCTGCAACCAGTGGTGTGTTCGTTTTGTTTATGCAGCCATAGGGTTGAATCAGTGCAGGGGCCTGGAGCAGATGAAAACATTAAGCAAGCAAGCAGGAAAAGGCAGGTTAGCTGTCAGCCAGAGCATCATCCTGAACTGGCTCACGGCATGATAGTGTGAGTAGTGCCAGAGAAACAGTCTGATGACTGAAGACCATGACCTCCTGTGGTCTGTCAATATAAGGTGTGTTTTTTTAGTCCTTTGGATGTCTCATATCTCTTCTCTAAATCCTCTCCAATTTATCAATGTCTTATGAACTGCTGATTTCTTCCAGTAAGAGAATGCGCCAATGCAAAGTGAAGTTCCTCTGTCCTATCTGCTTTTTCCATTCATCCATCCAAGCTTTGCATGGGCAGTGCCAGGGATGGAGGCGCCAGTGGCATTTATGTTCAGTAAACCACCACTGAGAGTACCTGCAACCTGTCCTCCAAATGCAGTCAAAATACATGGCAGTGTGTAAGGTGCTTTCCTATTAAACATTATGCCACAGTTCAATTTCTAACAATTAAATAGCCTTAAAATACAGAGCTTTCCATACGTGGATGTTGATGGACATGGCTGTGTCACACGACTGTTTGGTATCATTTCTTGTAAGTTATTACAGTAGATGTGTGGTTTTTACGCTGGGTAAATGGACGGCTGAGTATTGATGTCAAGTTGGCAGGCATAAAGTTCCCAAATTATCCAACTTTTTTTAACCACAGACTTCAAGCACAACCAGGTTATGGGTTTTTTTTTTCCCCCAGTCCTCTGAAGCTCACCCAGGGTTCTGAGAAGGGTGCATTAGTAATTACACAGGCTTGTAAAGACACCGGATGTAAATTAGCCAGATCTGATTAAAAGAAAAGCCTGTTGCTCATCTCTTTTTGGGATTTGTCTTGGAAGGGAAATTGTTCATTATGCTCAACGACCAGCAGAACAAAATATTTATACTTTTCCTAAACTATCAAGTCTCCAACTTCCATCTAGTAATGAATCAATACAATTTTTCATGTTGCTCCTAATAAAATAATTTCATTTTTAATCATGCTAATACTTTATTCATGTTCTTTTTCCTTACCTTATTGGATTTATCCAATACAATTAGTACAACATTTGGAATTTATAGCTTTTGATATATACAGGTTGGGATAGCCTTCTATTTCCCTATTACAGTTTATGAATTTTTAATAGCAGCTCTCTGGATCCTGTCTTGGGGTGTAACGGATAACTGCAACTCCTGTTGATCTCAATAAAAGGTGCTGTCACTGCAGGATGTACATGACCATTTCACAAAAGTGGTGTTTTCTCTTTTACATTCAGGACTTTACATTTATTTGCTGAAGCTGTAACTTGGGATTTAGAAATGCAAATAATGTCACATTTTTAAAGGTTTGTTTCTTGTTAGCAGAAATTTATATACTTCATTCACTAGTTTTCAATATAACAATGAGTTGACTCCCTCCCTAATATAAATTGTGTAAGTAGAGAGAAAGCATTAAAAAATGTTTTTAATTTTCCTGAATGAGGTAAATTTTGCTGACAAGCCAAATTACCAACCATCCATTGAGATTTCTGTTAGCTCTTAGTATGCCAAGTATTTTATACAAGGAATCTTGTGGGAAACAGTAGAGAGCAGAAAAGAATAGCAAACTTAGAAAGTTGTTGTTCTTTTTAAAGGCAAATTTGCCCTGCTTCACTAATATAAGATCAGAAGCCTTTGTAGAAGTAGGAGTGATCCCCTGTGTGCCTGAATATTCACTCACTGGAAATGTACTTGGTACTTTTTTCGAGACCTTGCTTCCAGTGCATTCTTCTGATATGCATGGACATGCTTGTAAATCGTTGAAGAATGGGTGTCAGGAAGATGGAGTCAGTCTTTTCCCAGTGGTACGCAGTGACAGGAAGAGGCAATGGGCATAAACCTGAATACAGGGAGTTCCATCTGAACATGAGAAGCAATGACACACAGACAGAAAAGGGTGTGTCTGAGAGAGATGGTCTGCCAGAGAGCTAAGAAAGGAATGTGTGATAGAGCTGGGGTTATTAATGCAGGGAAAGCTCCAGTTAAGTATCTGACTGCCAAGAAAGAGCCACCACAAAGAAAACCAGGAGGGCTTCATGGGATGGGATGTGCTGCCCAGCATGAACTCCGTCCCCAGTGTCCCTCACAGAAGACAGGCGCCACCAGGCCTAAGGTGTTCTATTGAGCGGGGGTCCTATGGCTGTCCTCCAGAGTCTTCCTCAGAGTGTTTGCTGGTTGAACCCCATCCTTGTGCATGCTCATTTCATCGTTGGCTGATCTCCCCAGCCACAGCCAGGTTCTTCTGGTCCCTGGTGTTTTAACTCAAGACCATCACCAGTACCCAGGGTTTGAATTCAGAGCACGTAACCATTTCCACAGTGAGCAAGGCACACACACTTCCAGTTAGCCACTCCAAAGGGCCATAACAGGCATTTTATTCTCCTAATGCTTACAAGTTCTCTAAAATCCAAATCCAATTCCAAACGAAAATGAAAAGAAACTGGTATTTAGTAAAGGAACTGTTGCAGGTTTGCGTGGTTGTGTGCTGGGAAAGAACGGGGGTGCAGAAAATGGCTTGTAAACAATGAATTGTAAACAATGCAAGGCCAGAGTCAATGTTGGCCAGGGCCAAGCCAATGAGAGACAGTCATAGCGCCTCCGAGCATCACATCTAGGAGAAAACCCAGAAGCAGCTGCGTTTTGCCACCGGAGAAGGGAGAGAGAAGATGTAACGAGCTGTGCAGACACCAAGGCCGGGGAGGGCGGGGAAGGAGGCGCCCCAGGTGCCAGAGAGAAAGATGCCTCTGCAGCCCGTGGGAGAAACCCCACTGAAGGGGCGGGAGCCCACCTGCAGCCTGTGGAGGGGCTCCACGCTGGATGGAGCTTGATTGGGCAATAAATGAGGTTCCATTTGTTCCATGCTGAGTCTGTTTTGCCCATGACCTTAACTGCTGACTGATCTCTCCCTGACCTTCCCGCCACCCGTGAGCTGCTCTATGTATTTTCTCTCCTGTTCAGATGAGGAGGGGAGTGGTAGAGCGGCTTTGGTGGGCATCTGGCTGTGACTGGTCTGTGTGGGGTTTGGGTTTGGTTGTTTGGTTTTTGAGAAGGTTTTTTATGAGAAAATGTTCTTTTCCATAGCTGTTTTGTAGATTGGTTTAGAAAAAGATGTTTTTGTTGCTGTTCTGTAAAAGCCTTACTCCTTTCCTCAGAATATCACTCCTACGGTGTTACTTGATGCATTTGATGGATTTGATTGTCGCATTTTTGAAGAAGCTTTTGAAGAAGACACAGAAATCTGCTCTCAATCAAATGTCACAGAATCACAAGGTTGGAAAAGACCTTCAAGATCATCAAGTCCAACCATTCCCGTCCTATGCTAAACCATATCCCTAAGTACCTCATGGACCTGTCTTTTAAACACATCCCGGGATGGTGACTCAACCCCCTCCCTGGGCAGCCTGTCCCAGGCCCTGACAACTTTTTCAGTGAGCCTGCCCTGGGGCAGCTTTGTGCCATTTGCCCTTGTCCTGTCTCCTGTCACCTGGCTGAAGAGACCATCGCCCAACACTCTACAACCTCCCTTCAGGTAGTTGTAGGTGGTGATAAGGGCTCCCCTCAGCCTCCTCTTCTCCAGGCTAAACATCCCCAGCTCCCTCAGCAGCTCCTCATAGGATTTGCCCTTCACCAGCCCGGCTGCCCTTCTCTGCACTTGCTCAAGGTAGAAAAGATCCAAAGGGATGAGGGAACATGTTTCAACTCACTTGCCACCCATCTTGTGCGATCCCTTGCTGGAGTAAGGGCATGGGAACATTAGTTTCCATACTGCCATTTGTTTGTGGCATCCTTTGGGTTTTTTTTTTTCTTTTTCCTGAGGAAAAGGAGGAGCCTTCCCCATCACTGCCAACTGTTAGAGAATATTTTTCATTAACGTCTCCCCTACGAGGACAGGCTGAAAGAAGTGGGGCCGTTCAGCCTTGAGAAAAGGAGACTTAGAGGGGTTCTGATGAATGTTTATAAATGTCTCAAGTGTGGGACACAGGGGGGAATAGGCAGCCTCTTTTCAGTGCTCTGTGGGGACTGGACAAGGGGCAATGGCTTCAAGTTGGAGCACAGAACGTTCTGCACCAATATGGGGAAGAACTTTTTCACAGTGAGGGTGACAGAGCCCTGGGACAGGCTGCCCAGGGGGGTTGTGGAGTCTCCTTCTCTGGAGATGTTCAAGACCCATCTGGATGCCGACCTGTGCTACCTGTCCTAGGGAGCCTGCTTTGGAAGGGGGGTTGGACCCGAAGATCTCCGGAGGTCCCTTCCAACGCCTACAGTTCTGTGATTCTGTGAAGTAACGTACTCGGTTCTTTCCTTGTCAAGAGCTTTTCTGGGATGCAGGTGTCTCCTCAAGCTTCCTAAGAGAACAGAGCTCCTGGGAGAAAGAAAAGGCTCACACAAGTGCAGCCCTTGCATGGCATTTGTGTCTTCTTGGAAAGGTAAATCTTAACGAGAGAAGTCAAGTACAGAGGAGAAGACACAAAAAGGGGAGGGAAGGGAAGGGAAGGGAAGGGAAGGGAAGGGAAGGGAAGGGAAGGGAAGGGAAGGGAAGGGAAGGGAAGGGAAGGGAAGGGAAGGGAAGGGAAGGGAAGGGAAGGGAAGGGAAGGGAAGGGAAGGGAAGGGAAGGGAAGGGAAGGGAAGGGAAGGGAAGGGAAGGGAAGGGAAGGGAAGGGAAGGGAAGGGAAGGGAAGGGAAGGGAAGGGAAAGGAAGGGAAGGGAAGGGAAGGGAAGGGAGGGACGGAGTAAAGGAGGGAGCGTGAGGGGTAAGGTGAGAAGGAGGGAAGGGATGGCAGAGGGAGGGAGGGAGAAGACTGGCCACATGCACTTTTGGCGCTTTATTTCTGTAAAGAAGTAACAGCCATTTCAGAGGGGACATAGGAAGAGGCGCTGAGAACTGCAGACAGCCCGGTGTCTTATAGCAACGGCAAGGGGAACCGGCACAGATCAGTCACTCCCTGCCCAGATTTGGGACAGTGCTGTTTGCAGAGGGCCGGCATGCCCGCTCTCACCTCCTACTAACACTGCAATACCTGTTTATCACACCTCCCAATATTCCCCGGGACGCCCGTGCTGCAAAAAGAGCACTGGAGACAAGTTGTATTCCCCTATTTCTGCAGCCTCTGTAAGAGTCTCTAGCAAGTGCTCACAGGCAGCTGCACCTGCAATAGCACCATCGACTCCCAAAGGCTCGTGTGAGGTCCACGTGCTCAGCATCCTGGCTTTTCCTGCCTCGAGCAGACCAAGCTGCAGAGATGGCAGGTACGCTTCCCACCTGCACATCCTGGCCATGCAGAGCCAGTCTGGAGCATCACCTGGAGCTCCCGTTGCAGCGTGTAACCAAACACTGATGGGCAGGTCTCAACCAGCCACCGAGGTGGGTGAATGACTGGCAGGGACCTGGTCAGAGAGTTGCCCGCAGGAAGGTCTTGACACGCCACTTCTCTCCCTTTGGAGTGCACAGGGGACTCTTCCTCCTGGAAGGAGCTCGACCCCGTTAGACCTCCTGGGGGCCTCAGGTAGCAACCCAAGAGGGGCTGTTTCAGTGTGTGGAGCTTTAAGCAAAGCTGGATTCACACTCCCAGCTATGACAGGCAGAAAGGAGTGTGTCTGAGAGAGCTGGTCTGCCAGAGAGGTAAGAAAGGAATGTGTGAGAAAGCTGATCTGCAGTTATTAACCTCGGGAAAGCTGCAGTTAAGCATCTGACTGCCAAGAAAGAGCCGCTGAGAAAAAATCCTGGAGGGCTTCATGGGATGGGATGTGCTGCCCACCATGAACTCTGTCCCCAGTGTCCCTCCCTGCGTTTTGCCACCGGAGAAGGGAGAGAGAAGATGTAACGAGCTGTGCAGACACCAAGGCCGGGGAGGGCGGGGGAGGAGGCGCCCCAGGTGCCAGAGAGAAAGATGCCTCTGCAGCCTGTGGGAGAAACCCCATGGAAGGGGCCAGGAGCCCACCTGCAGCCCGTGGAGGGGCTCCACGCTGGATGGAGCAGGTGGAGACACAGAGAAGACGCGGTGAGCCTACGTTGGGATAGGCCCCTGCCAGCACTTTCAGCCATGAAGAGAATCAGAGACACAAGGATGGACAGGTTTGCTGGGGGGGCTGGTGATCCCAGGGAGGGCTGGAACCGAGAGACATCTCTATTTCCTACTGCCCGCCCTAGCAGTGACCCACGGCAGAGAAGCTGATGAAGAGGGCTACCGAGAACCCCATATTCCCTAGTCCCTGCCCCCTCCCCCCCCCGCACGGCGAACGGGAGGGAAGAAGGGAGCAAAATTCTGACTAAAGTCTGCTAAGAAGGGAGTGGTGGGGGGAGCGTGTTTTAAGATCTGGTTGCATTTGTTTTAAGATTTGGTCGCGCTTGCTTTGGGCTTTATCTCTTCATCAGCTGCTCTGCAGTGGGTCACTGCTAGGGCAGGCAGTAGGAAATCACACTGTCCCTCAGTCCCAGCCCTCCCCGGGATCACCAGCCCCTCCCAGCAAACCTGTTGCGGCGGAAAACTCTCACTCATCTCTGTGTCTCTGATTCTCTTCATGGCTGCAAGTGCTGGCAGGGGCTTATCCCAACGTAAGGTCACAGCACCTTCTCTATGTCTCCACCTGCTCCATCCAGCGTGAAGCCCCTCCACGGGCTGCAGGTGGAGTGTCGGCCTTTTCCATGGGGTTTCCAACGCCCAACCACACAAAACTGCGAGAGTACCAATAAAAGAAGGGCATGGGTGCCTCCTCGTCCCCTCTGTCAAGGTGGTGCTGCAGCTAGGTTGTGATGCTCAAGGGTCGGTCCTTGGAGCTCATCCGGGCAATGCAAGCAGCAGAAACACACCGGCACCTGCAAGGACAGAGTTGGAAAGCGCTGATGGAACTGGGAAGGCAGGAGCAGGCAGGACTTGGTCCCCCCTTCTTTGGGATGTCCTCTGGCATGGCAAGAGAGGACAAAACATGGTGCCTTTGCTGGTTTTTGTCTTCCCTCAAGTCTCTCAGGACAAGCGTCACTTTTTTGAGGAGTGACCATACCTCCCTAGCTACAGCTCTGCGGAGCAGCTCCTTGCTGTGTCTCTGGGATTCAGACAACAGCCTCAGGAGGATTTCCTCCAGTCACAACTTGCAAAGATGGACGGCAGAGTCTGCTACACACCTGGGCTCCGGGCGCTTCTTGGCCTGCTTGGACTTCCTCCTCTCACAGAGCTGTTTTTCCACCTTCCTCCTCTTCCTGTCTGCTTGCCCGTGGCTCCCCTCTTCACAGACCACTTTTCTCTTTTGGCTCCCTTGTGAAGAGCCTGGCAGCCTTTGCATTCAAGAGGATCATTAGACAGGGAAAGCCATGATGAACGCAAACCAGTTCTGCTCTTCATCAAAGGCAGCTCATCTTACCTTGTGTCCTTGCAGGAGCTCTTTGCCTGCTGGCAGCCTGGAGTGACTGGAGGCACCTGCAGTGGAAATGAGCAAGTTAGCAGGTGGCGAGGACCCACCTGCCAGGCTGGCACCTCAGCTCTGACAGGCAGATCTATCCCTTGGGTGGGTTTGCTCAGCTCAGCTGAGCCAGATCTGGTGGGGGAAACGCAGCACCAAGTGCGACGGCCGACATGCATCAGCCTGACCCTGCGCTGTGGCAGGCCTGCAGGCTTGCAGTGACCTGGCTTCTCCCTGCAGCAGCGCTGCCACCCACCTTCTGAAGGGGGGAGGCTTTTGCTGCCCCACTCTTTGTGGCCCTGACGTACCTCTGCTGCTCCTGCCTCAGGCCCCAGTGCTGGCATCCCGGCCACGTCCTCCTGAAGGAGTTCCTCATGATGGGCAATGAGGAACTCCAGCAGCTGCGTCACCTGCACAGAGCAAAGCAGTGGTTTGCAGTTGGGGGGGCTGAAAGGGGCTCACCCAGGACACAGCGCTCAGCTGAGTCTGGAAGGCTGCAACTGTCTGGGAAACGCAGCGTACCTGCCCTGTGACGCGCACCAGGACGTCCAGGGGCAGCGTGTCCTCCTCGGGTGGGCTGAGGAGATTTGGCCCCACGCAGATGGCCAGGTTGCCTGCACTCATCCTGCTGCTGTCCACCTTCCTGCTGATGTTATGCAGCAGGGACAGCAGGCTCTTGAGGAGCAGGAGGTTGGCCTCGGGCAACTTGCCGGCCACCCTGTCAGGGCACAAAGGCACAGTCACTAAAGCTGACCTTGTTGACACCGCTCCCCCAGGCCTATCCCAGCCAAGTCCAGCCCTGGGAAAGCTCCCTGGCCACGCCAGCTCGACGCTTACTCCCTCAGTGCTGCCAGCTTCTCCTCCCTGCTGGTCTTCTGCAGGGCGCTCATCCACTCCTCGTAAAGATGTGCCACGAGGAGCTTGGAGGGGATCCGCCGGAGGAAGTCCTGCAATGCCCAGGGCTGCGGGTGAGGCTTGAGCAATGCTGCCGGCAGCACGGGCAGCATCCCCATCAGCCTGGCTCAGGAGCAGGTGCCCATCAGCTCGCACAGAGCCCGGAGCTGCCGGGGGGACAGGTCAGCGGGCTTTACCTTCAGGATGACGGCCAGCAGACAGACGGGCTGGCTTCGGAGGTTGACCTCCTCTCCGCTGTCAAGGGCCTCCCGCAGCTCACGGGAGGCACGCTCGCTGGCCCCCACCCGGAAGATCCCCTCTGTGGATGGCCCCTGCTCCTCCAGGACAGCCAGCAGGTCCTGCAGGGACAGAGGAGGACAGCGGCCGGGCTGGAGACAGGTCCTGGGCCAGGCCAAGCTTGCGCAGGGGCAGGAGCCAGGGGGCCGGCTCTGCTTTGGCCGAAGGTGGGGGCTATGGGGAGCAGCTGGCTTTGTCTCCGAGCCCCAGCCAGGCTCCCTGTGCTGGGGACAGTGCCTGTGAGCGGCAGCCAGCAGGACGGGCAGCCCCTGGCCAGGCTCGCTTACCTGGATGGGCTGGGGCAGCTTGCCGTCCCGGCTGCAGAGAGCGGCCAGGGGCTGGCCGAAGAGAGCCCCCCTGCTCTCTTCGGCAGCCGGCTGCTCTGCGGCCTCTGCAGGGGCCGAGCTCCCTCGCCGCCTTCCAAATGGCCAGGGCAGCCGCCACCTCCTCCAGCGGGTGCCGCCTGCAGCCAAGGACAAGAGAGCAAAGAGCCGTGGATGGAGGAGAGGCGTCAGGCGAGAGCTCCGGGAGCCTCTCGGTGCTGTCCCCCCACCGCTGAAAGCAACGCAGAGGCAGCGAGGGAGGCACGGACAGAGGGTTCGAGGGACTGACATAGGCACGGACAGAGGGCAGGAGACAGACAGGTGTGGTTTGGGAAGGAGGGGCCGCAGGGATCAGGAGTGGGCACCTGGCAGAGGAGCGGAGAAGGGCCATGGTGTCCCCTGCCCCTGCTCACTCACCAGCCGAGGGATCGAGTCCGCCTTCACTGCCGGAGGGGCCGGGCGGTGGGCACTGCTGTGGGCCAGCCTGCAAGAAAGGCGCTGTGCTCAGCCAGCAGCCCCGCAGCAGCAAGGGCCCCCGACGAGCTGCCTCGGGCCCTGGCCCTGCGGGACAGGTGGGCACGGCCGAGATGCCAGCCCAAGCGCTGCAGTGCCAGCCGACACGCACCTCTGCCTGGCGCTCGAGCAGCCTCTCCAGGCTGCTGGTGTCCAGCGGCGTGGCCTGTGCAAGGGGAAGAGAGCGGGTGGTGAGAAGCCATGGCCCTAATGCGGGGCTGGAACGGGCTCTGGGGGCAGGGCGGGGGCAGGAGGGACACTCACGGCTCTGCGGCGCCTCAGCTCCCCCAGCAGGAGCTTGATGGACGGCAGCTGGGTCACCTGGGCTCCCTGCACTCCTTGCGGTGGCCTGTGCCGGGGGAAGGGGATGACAAAGAGCCGGGTGAGGCACAAGCCGCCTTTGCCCTCTCTGAGCTATTCCGAACTGGCTGGGGGCACCTCTCCCCAGCTTGGAAGCGGTGTTTCCGCAACGTGGGGCTATGCCTGGAGCTTTCCTCCCCAGTGCCATGCTGGGAGCAGGAGTGGCCCAGGCTGCAGGGCCAGGGCAGGGCTTACCCAAGGAGTGCGCTGAGCCAGAGCTCCTTCAGTGCCAGGGAGCTGCAGGAAGAGAGGAGACCCAGCCTGAGTGCCCGCTGCTCCCCACCCACCCAGACTGAGCCAGGCAGAGCCGGGCGTGGGGACAGCCCTGCCCCATGGGGACAGCCCCGGAGGCAGGACCAAGGCTGGTGGAGCAGGTCTGAGATGCTGCCCAGCCCTCACTGCGTGGGATGCAGCCCCCTGACTCACCAGAAAGTGACAATAAGGGAGCCGTCCGGCCAGACGAGGACCAGGGAGTTGGTGTCCTGGTCCCCCTGCTCCTCCTTGTTGCCGGCTGCATCCCTGGCTGCCGTGTTGCTGCTGCTCAGCACGTGCAGCTGGCCCAGGGGCAAGCAGAGCTTCGGGCGTGGGGTCTGGCCATGTCTGCAGAGAGGAGCATCAGAGAATGGTCTGGAGCTGGCCTGGCCCGGTGGCTCCCCTCCTGCACCTGCTCTGGGCATGGGTGCAGGTGCATCTTGCAGCAGGGCTCCGGGGTCCAGGTGCTGACACTTGGGTGTCCCCACCCTGGGGCCAGGGCCAGGGCTTGGCAGGAAAGAGAGCTGGGCTCTGGGAGTCTTACTTGGACTTGGCGATGACCAAGGTCTCCAAGAAGAGGAGGAGGTCCCTCTTCTTGGTCACGCGCCCCTGGGTCACCTGCACGCTCTGGCGGAGCAGCGGCTCGGGGGATGGCTGGGTGGGCTCACAGTGCTGCACAGGCTCAGGGTCGTCCCTGCGGAGCCGACAGTGTGAGGTGTGATAAAGGCGGCTGCTGCGGGGCTCGGCCATGACAGCGTGTCCCGGAGCTGTGGGGGAGCCTACCTGGGTCTGTGGCAGCAGTTCACCTGGCCCATCCTGAAGATTAAGGTAGGCACGTGCTCTGGGACACGTGGAATGAGTGTAGAGGTCCGAAGGCACACTGATCCCGGTGTGGCAGTGCTGCTGGGCCAGAGCTCCACTCACCGGTGCCGCTCTGTGTACCGGTCCAGCATGCACTGACGCAGTTGCCAGGGCAGCGCTCGGTAACCGACAGCTTCTTGGTGTCCTGAACCTAGAACCTGGGGGGGGGGGGAGGGGGAACGCAATGTGTCACAGCTGAGACAGGGGCTCATGGGTATCTCCCCCCATAGAATCATGGAATAGCCCGAGTTCCAAGGGACCCATAAGGACCATGCAGTCCAACTCCTGGCTCCACACAGGGCCAGCCAAGTCAGAGCATGGGACTGAGGGCACTGTCCAGGTGCTTCTTGACCTCAGTCAAGCTGGGTGCTGTGACCACTTCCCTTCTACTGACCATCTTCTCAGTGAAGAACCTCTTGTCTCAGCTTCATACCGTTCCCTCGGGTTCTATTGCTGGCAGCCAAAGAGAGGAGGTCGGTGCCTCCTGCCCCTCCACTTCCTCTCATTACGAAGCCATAGACTATGCTGAGGTCTCTCCTTCTAAGACTTCCAAGATGGGGAAAACATGCAGATATTTCAAACAAAAAGGATTTAAAACGTCAGAACACAGGGCAGTAATTTCAGAACTATAAAATCCCTCACCTTTCCTGCCCTTTTCCAAAGACCTGTGTGTGTGTCATTACGGTACTTCTGCCTTTCCCTTCCTCTTTGCAAAGATGCTCTCATTCTACAGCAATTTTCACCTTGCCCAAGGCCATGCACTGGCTTGCAGTTTTCTTTTCCAGTTATCTTCCTCAACTGGACCTTTCCTTTTCCTAAACCTTCTGCAATAGCAGGTACGTGTGCACCTCTAGTAACCCTGACGTTGGATTCAGTGATTTACATACTGTGTTAACTTTTTAGCTCTTACCTTCTCCTCCTCTTTTTTTTTTTTTTAAATGAAAGGCTTCTGGCTGAGACACAGTTCTGTCTCTGTACAGACACATTGTATCTGAACCTGGGGTAGAGTTCCGGGAACACCGGAATCGCCCAACCATCTCAGCTAACTGCTTTGTCCAGTCTTTTCTCCTCTCTCTGATGATGACTGACAGCGGGTATGTTTTAGGTTTGCATGGCAAGGTTTTGTTGGTGGGGGCGAGGGGGCTGCAGGGGTGGCTTCTGCAAGAAGCTGCTAGAAGCTTCCCCTAGGTGCGACAGAGCAAATACCAGCTGGCTCAAAGATGGATCCGATGCTGATCGAGGCCGAGCCCATCAGCAGGGTTGGTAGGGCCTCTATGGTAACAGAGTTAAGAAGGACAAAAACCAAAATGCAAGCAGCCGCTCTTTGGCACCAGAGAAGGGAGTGAGAAGGTGTAAGAAACTGTGCAGGCACCAAGGGCAGTGAAGAAGGGGCGTGAAAAAGCACTCCAGGTGCCGGAGGAGAGATTCCGTTGCAGCCTGTGGAGAAGGCCATGGTGAAGCAGGTTGTCCCCCTGCAGCCCATGGATGAAGGTGAGGGTCTAGGTTCCAGCTGCAGACCATGCAGGAGCCCACGGAGGAGCGGGTGGAGACACCCAAAGGAGGCTCTGACCATGCGGCTAGCCTGTGCTGGAGCAAGCTCCTGGCAAGACCCGTGTCCCCATCAAGAGAGGAGTCCACACTGAAGCAGGCTTTCTGGGGGGAATTGTGTCCCTGTGGGGGACTGTGCTGGAGTAGCCTGTTCCTGAAGGTCTGCGGCCCATGGAAGAGATCCACGCTGGGGCAGCTGGTGAAGACCTGAAGCCCCCATGGGAAGGACTCACATTGGAGAAGTTGACGGAGCACTATCTCCTGTGACATGGCTCTGGCTGGGGGTGGGCAAATTTGGCTGAACTGCGCTGCTGAAAACTGCGTTTCAGCAGAGACAGCCTGTGATGAACTGACACCAACCCCCATTCCCCATCCATCCACCTGTGCTGCTTGGGGGAGAAGAAGGGAGAGAAATCGGAGTGAACTTGAGCCCCGGAAGAAGGGAGGAGTGGGAGGAGGTTTTCTTTCTCATTATACTACTCTGTTTTGATTGGGCAATAAATGAGGTTCCATTTATTCCATGGTGAGTCTGTTTTGCCCATGACCTTAATTGCTGACTGAGGAGGGGAGTGGTAGAGCGGCTTTGGTGAGCATCTGGCTGTGACTGGTCTGTGTGGGGTTTGGGTTTGGGTTTGGTTGTTTGGTTTTTGAGAAGGTTTTTTATGAGAAAATGTTCTTTTCCGTAGCTGTTTTGTAGATTGGTTTAGAAAAAGATATTTTTGTTGCTGTTCTGTAAAAGCCTTACTCCTTTCCTCAGAATATCACTCCTTTGGTGTTACTTGATGCATTTGATGGTTTCAATTGTCGCATTTTTGAAGAAGCTTTTGGAGAAGACACAGAAATCTGCTCTCAATCAAATGTCACAGAGTCACAAGGTTGGAAAAGACCTTCAAGATCATCAAGTCCAACCGTTCCCGTCCTATGCTAAACCATATCCCTAAGTACCTGATGGATTTGTCTTTTAAACACATCCCGGGATGGTGACTCAACCCCCTCCCTGGGCAGCCTGTTCCAGGCCCTGACAACTTTTTCAGTGAGCCTGCCCTGGGGCAGCTTTGTGCCATTTGCCCTTGTCCTGCCTCCTGTCACCTGGCTGAAGAGACCATCGCCCAACACTCTACAACCTCCCTTCAGGTAGTTGTAGGTGGTGATAAGGGCTCCCCTCAGCCTCCTCTTCTCCAGGCTAAACATCCCCAGCTCCCTCAGCAGCTCCTCATAGGATTTGCCCTTCACCATGGCTGGGGGTGGGCAAATTTGGGTGAACTGCGCTGCTGAAAACTGCATTTCCCAGCAAGCTTGAGGCACATAAATTCGAGAGAGAAGTAAAACTGGAAGTGCCAGCAGTTGGTTTAGGTTAAAGCAGAGGCCCTAGGGATGTCAACCGCAAACCTGAGGCTCTCTGAGCTGCCTGTCTGGAGTGGGATCTGATGAATGTTTATAAATGTCTCAAATGTGGGACACAGGGGGGAATAGGCAGCCTCTTTTCAGTGCTCTGTGGGGACTGGACAAGGGGCAATGGCTTCAAGTTGGAGCACAGAACGTTCCGCACCAGTATGGGAAGAACTTTTTCACAGTGAGGGTGGCAGAGCCCTGGGACAGGCTGCCCGGGGGGGTTGTGGAGTCTCCTTCTCTGGAGATGTTCAAGACCCGTCTGGATGCCGACCTGTGTGACCTGTCCTAGGGAGCCTGCTTTGGCAGGGGTTTGGACCCGATGATCTCCGGAGGTCCCTTCCAACGCCTACAGTTCTGTGATTCTGTGAAGTAACGTACTCGGTTCTTTCCTTGTCAAGAGCTTTTCTGGGATGCAGGTGTCTCCTCAAGTTTCTTAAGAGAACAGAGCTCCTGGGAGAAAGAAAAGGCTCACACAAGTGCAGCCCTTGCATGGCATTTGTGTCTTCTTGGAAAGGTAAATCTTAACGAGAGAAGTCAAGTACAGAGGAGAAGACACAATAAGGGAAGGGAAGGGAAGGGAAGGGAAGGGAAGGGAAGGGAAGGGAAGGGAAGGGAAGGGAAGGGAAGGGAAGGGAAGGGAAGGGAAGGGAAGGGAAGGGAAGGGAAGGGAAGGGAAGGGAAGGGAAGGGAAGGGAAGGGAAGGGAAGGGAAGGGAAGGGAAGGGAAGGGAAGGGGAAGGAGGGAGGGACGGAGTAAAGGAGGGAGCGTGAGGGGTAAGGTGAGAAGGAGGGAAGGGATGGCAGAGGGAGGGAGGGAGAAGACTGGCCACATGCACTTTTGGCGCTTTATTTCTGTAAAGAAGTAACAGCCATTTCAGAGGGGACATAGGAAGAGGCGCTGAGAACTGCAGACAGCCCGGTGTCTTATAGCAACGGCAAGGGGAACCGGCACAGATCAGTCACTCCCTGCCCAGATTTGGGACAGTGCTGTTTGCAGAGGGCCGGCATGCCCGCTCTCACCTCCTACTAACACTGCAATACCTGTTTATCACACCTCCCAATATTCCCCGGGACGCCCGTGCTGCAAAAAGAGCACTGGAGACAAGTTGTATTCCCCTATTTCTGCAGCCTCTGTAAGAGTCTCTAGCAAGTGCTCACAGGCAGCTGCACCTGCAATAGCACCATCGACTCCCAAAGGCTCGTGTGAGGTCCACGTGCTCAGCATCCTGGCTTTTCCTGCCTCGAGCAGACCAAGCTGCAGAGATGGCAGGTACGCTTCCCACCTGCACATCCTGGCCATGCAGAGCCAGTCTGGAGCATCACCTGGAGCTCCCGTTGCAGCGTGTAACCAAACACTGATGGGCAGGTCTCAACCAGCCACCGAGGTGGGTGAATGACTGGCAGGGACCTGGTCAGAGAGTTGCCCGCAGGAAGGTCTTGACACGCCACTTCTCTCCCTTTGGAGTGCACAGGGGACTCTTCCTCCTGGAAGGAGCTCGACCCCGTTAGACCTCCTGGGGGCCTCAGGTAGCAACCCAAGAGGGGCTGTTTCAGTGTGTGGAGCTTTAAGCAAAGCTGGATTCACACTCCCAGCTATGACAGGCAGAAAGGAGTGTGTCTGAGAGAGCTGGTCTGCCAGAGAGGTAAGAAAGGAATGTGTGAGAAAGCTGATCTGCAGTTATTAACCTCGGGAAAGCTGCAGTTAAGCATCTGACTGCCAAGAAAGAGCCGCTGAGAAAAAATCCTGGAGGGCTTCATGGGATGGGATGTGCTGCCCACCATGAACTCTGTCCCCAGTGTCCCTCCCTGCGTTTTGCCACCGGAGAAGGGAGAGAGAAGATGTAACGAGCTGTGCAGACACCAAGGCCGGGGAGGGCGGGGGAGGAGGCGCCCCAGGTGCCAGAGAGAAAGATGCCTCTGCAGCCTGTGGGAGAAACCCCATGGAAGGGGCCAGGAGCCCACCTGCAGCCCGTGGAGGGGCTCCACGCTGGATGGAGCAGGTGGAGACACAGAGAAGACGCGGTGAGCCTACGTTGGGATAGGCCCCTGCCAGCACTTTCAGCCATGAAGAGAATCAGAGACACAAGGATGGACAGGTTTGCTGGGGGGGCTGGTGATCCCAGGGAGGGCTGGAACCGAGAGACATCTCTATTTCCTACTGCCCGCCCTAGCAGTGACCCACGGCAGAGAAGCTGATGAAGAGGGCTACCGAGAACCCCATATTCCCTAGTCCCTGCCCCCTCCCCCCCCCGCACGGCGAACGGGAGGGAAGAAGGGAGCAAAATTCTGACTAAAGTCTGCTAAGAAGGGAGTGGTGGGGGGAGCGTGTTTTAAGATCTGGTTGCATTTGTTTTAAGATTTGGTCGCGCTTGCTTTGGGCTTTATCTCTTCATCAGCTGCTCTGCAGTGGGTCACTGCTAGGGCAGGCAGTAGGAAATCACACTGTCCCTCAGTCCCAGCCCTCCCCGGGATCACCAGCCCCTCCCAGCAAACCTGTTGCGGCGGAAAACTCTCACTCATCTCTGTGTCTCTGATTCTCTTCATGGCTGCAAGTGCTGGCAGGGGCTTATCCCAACGTAAGGTCACAGCACCTTCTCTATGTCTCCACCTGCTCCATCCAGCGTGAAGCCCCTCCACGGGCTGCAGGTGGAGTGTCGGCCTTTTCCATGGGGTTTCCAACGCCCAACCACACAAAACTGCGAGAGTACCAATAAAAGAAGGGCATGGGTGCCTCCTCGTCCCCTCTGTCAAGGTGGTGCTGCAGCTAGGTTGTGATGCTCAAGGGTCGGTCCTTGGAGCTCATCCGGGCAATGCAAGCAGCAGAAACACACCGGCACCTGCAAGGACAGAGTTGGAAAGCGCTGATGGAACTGGGAAGGCAGGAGCAGGCAGGACTTGGTCCCCCCTTCTTTGGGATGTCCTCTGGCATGGCAAGAGAGGACAAAACATGGTGCCTTTGCTGGTTTTTGTCTTCCCTCAAGTCTCTCAGGACAAGCGTCACTTTTTTGAGGAGTGACCATACCTCCCTAGCTACAGCTCTGCGGAGCAGCTCCTTGCTGTGTCTCTGGGATTCAGACAACAGCCTCAGGAGGATTTCCTCCAGTCACAACTTGCAAAGATGGACGGCAGAGTCTGCTACACACCTGGGCTCCGGGCGCTTCTTGGCCTGCTTGGACTTCCTCCTCTCACAGAGCTGTTTTTCCACCTTCCTCCTCTTCCTGTCTGCTTGCCCGTGGCTCCCCTCTTCACAGACCACTTTTCTCTTTTGGCTCCCTTGTGAAGAGCCTGGCAGCCTTTGCATTCAAGAGGATCATTAGACAGGGAAAGCCATGATGAACGCAAACCAGTTCTGCTCTTCATCAAAGGCAGCTCATCTTACCTTGTGTCCTTGCAGGAGCTCTTTGCCTGCTGGCAGCCTGGAGTGACTGGAGGCACCTGCAGTGGAAATGAGCAAGTTAGCAGGTGGCGAGGACCCACCTGCCAGGCTGGCACCTCAGCTCTGACAGGCAGATCTATCCCTTGGGTGGGTTTGCTCAGCTCAGCTGAGCCAGATCTGGTGGGGGAAACGCAGCACCAAGTGCGACGGCCGACATGCATCAGCCTGACCCTGCGCTGTGGCAGGCCTGCAGGCTTGCAGTGACCTGGCTTCTCCCTGCAGCAGCGCTGCCACCCACCTTCTGAAGGGGGGAGGCTTTTGCTGCCCCACTCTTTGTGGCCCTGACGTACCTCTGCTGCTCCTGCCTCAGGCCCCAGTGCTGGCATCCCGGCCACGTCCTCCTGAAGGAGTTCCTCATGATGGGCAATGAGGAACTCCAGCAGCTGCGTCACCTGCACAGAGCAAAGCAGTGGTTTGCAGTTGGGGGGGCTGAAAGGGGCTCACCCAGGACACAGCGCTCAGCTGAGTCTGGAAGGCTGCAACTGTCTGGGAAACGCAGCGTACCTGCCCTGTGACGCGCACCAGGACGTCCAGGGGCAGCGTGTCCTCCTCGGGTGGGCTGAGGAGATTTGGCCCCACGCAGATGGCCAGGTTGCCTGCACTCATCCTGCTGCTGTCCACCTTCCTGCTGATGTTATGCAGCAGGGACAGCAGGCTCTTGAGGAGCAGGAGGTTGGCCTCGGGCAACTTGCCGGCCACCCTGTCAGGGCACAAAGGCACAGTCACTAAAGCTGACCTTGTTGACACCGCTCCCCCAGGCCTATCCCAGCCAAGTCCAGCCCTGGGAAAGCTCCCTGACCACGCCAGCTCGACGCTTACTCCCTCAGTGCTGCCAGCTTCTCCTCCCTGCTGGTCTTCTGCAGGGCGCTCATCCACTCCTCGTAAAGATGTGCCACGAGGAGCTTGGAGGGGATCCGCCGGAGGAAGTCCTGCAATGCCCAGGCCTGCGGGTGAGGCTTGAGCAATGCTGCCGGCAGCACGGGCAGCATCCCCATCAGCCTGGCTCAGGAGCAGGTGCCCATCAGCTCGCACAGAGCCCGGAGCTGCCGGGGGGACAGGTCAGCGGGCTTTACCTTCAGGATGACGGCCAGCAGACAGACGGGCTGGCTTCGGAGGTTGACCTCCTCTCCGCTGTCAAGGGCCTCCCGCAGCTCACGGGAGGCACGCTCGCTGGCCCCCACCCGGAAGATCCCCTCTGTGGATGGCCCCTGCTCCTCCAGGACAGCCAGCAGGTCCTGCAGGGACAGAGGAGGACAGCGGCCGGGCTGGAGACAGGTCCTGGGCCAGGCCAAGCTTGCGCAGGGGCAGGAGCCAGGGGGCCGGCTCTGCTTTGGCCGAAGGTGGGGGCTATGGGGAGCAGCTGGCTTTGTCTCCGAGCCCCAGCCAGGCTCCCTGTGCTGGGGACAGTGCCTGTGAGCGGCAGCCAGCAGGACGGGCAGCCCCTGGCCAGGCTCGCTTACCTGGATGGGCTGGGGCAGCTTGCCGTCCCGGCTGCAGAGAGCGGCCAGGGGCTGGCCGAAGAGAGCCCCCCTGCTCTCTTCGGCAGCCGGCTGCTCTGCGGCCTCTGCAGGGGCCGAGCTCCCTCGCCGCCTTCCAAATGGCCAGGGCAGCCGCCACCTCCTCCAGCGGGTGCCGCCTGCAGCCAAGGACAAGAGAGCAAAGAGCCGTGGATGGAGGAGAGGCGTCAGGCGAGCGCTCCGGGAGCCTCTCGGTGCTGTCCCCCCGCCGCTGAAAGCAACGCAGAGGCAGCGAGGGAGGCACGGACAGAGGGTTTGAGGGACTGACATAGGCACGGACAGAGGGCAGGAGACAGACAGGTGTGGTTTGGGAAGGAGGGGCCGCAGGGATCAGGAGTGGGCACCTGGCAGAGGAGCGGAGAAGGGCCATGGTGTCCCCTGCCCCTGCTCACTCACCAGCCGAGTGGCCGAGTCCGCCTTCACTGCCGGAGGGGCCGGGCGGTGGGCACTGCTGTGGGCCAGCCTGCAAGAAAGGCGCTGTGCTCAGCCAGCAGCCCCGCAGCAGCAAGGGCCCCCGACGAGCTGCCTCGGGCCCTGGCCCTGCGGGACAGGTGGGCACGGCCGAGATGCCAGCCCAAGCGCTGCAGTGCCAGCCGACACGCACCTCTGCCTGGCGCTCGAGCAGCCTCTCCAGGCTGCTGGTGTCCAGCGGCGTGGCCTGCGCAAGGGGAAGAGAGCGGGTGGTGAGAAGCCATGGCCCTGATGTGGGGCTGGAACGGGCTCTGGGGGCAGGGCGGGGGCAGGAGGGACACTCACGGCTCTGCGGCGCCTCAGCTCCCCCAGCAGGAGCTTGATGGACGGCAGCTGGGTCACCTGGGCTCCCTGCACTCCTTGCGGTGGCCTGTGCCGGGGGAAGGGGATGACAAAGAGCCGGGTGAGGCACAAGCCGCCTTTGCCCTCTCTGAGCTATTCCGAACTGGCTGGGGGCACCTCTCCCCAGCTTGGAAGCGGTGTTTCCGCAACGTGGGGCTATGCCTGGAGCTTTCCTCCCCAGTGCCATGCTGGGAGCAGGAGTGGCCCAGGCTGCAGGGCCAGGGCAGGGCTTACCCAAGGAGTGCGCTGAGCCAGAGCTCCTTCAGTGCCAGGGAGCTGCAGGAAGAGAGGAGACCCAGCCTGAGTGCCCGCTGCTCCCCACCCACCCAGACTGAGCCAGGCAGAGCCGGGCGTGGGGACAGCCCTGCCCCATGGGGACAGCCCCGGAGGCAGGACCAAGGCTGGTGGAGCAGGTCTGAGACGCTGCCCAGCCCTCACTGCGTGGGATGCAGCCCCCTGACTCACCAGAAAGTGACAATAAGGGAGCCGTCCGGCCAGACGAGGACCAGGGAGTTGGTGTCCTGGTCCCCCCTGCTCCTCCTTGTTGCCGGCTGCATCCCTGGCTGCCGTGTTGCTGCTGCTCAGCACGTGCAGCTGGCCCAGGGGCAAGCAGAGCTTCGGGCGTGGGGTCTGGCCATGTCTGCAGAGAGGAGCATCAGAGAATGGTCTGGAGCTGGCCTGGCCCGGTGGCTCCCCTCCTGCACCTGCTCTGGGCATGGGTGCAGGTGCATCTTGCAGCAGGGCTCCGGGGTCCAGGTGCTGACACTTGGGTGTCCCCACCCTGGGGCCAGGGCCAGGGCTTGGCAGGAAAGAGAGCTGGGCTCTGGGAGTCTTACTTGGACTTGGCGATGACCAAGGTCTCCAAGAAGAGGAGGAGGTCCCTCTTCTTGGTCACGCGCCCCTGGGTCACCTGCACGCTCTGGCGGAGCAGCGGCTCGGGGGATGGCTGGGTGGGCTCACAGTGCTGCACAGGCTCAGGGTCGTCCCTGCGGAGCCGACAGTGTGAGGTGTGATAAAGGCGGCTGCTGCGGGGCTCGGCCATGACAGCGTGTCCCGGAGCTGTGGGGGAGCCTACCTGGGTCTGTGGCAGCAGTTCACCTGGCCCATCCTGAAGATTAAGGTAGGCACGTGCTCTGGGACACGTGGAATGAGTGTAGATGTCCGAAGGCACACTGATCCCGGTGTGGCAGTGCTGCTGGGCCAGAGCTCCACTCACCGGTGCCGCTCTGTGTACCGGTCCAGCATGCACTGACGCAGTTGCCAGGGCAGCGCTCGGTAACCGACAGCTTCTTGGTGTCCTGAACCTAGAACCTGGGGGGGGGGGAGGGGGAACGCAATGTGTCACAGCTGAGACAGGGGCTCATGGGTATCTCCCCCCATAGAATCATGGAATAGCCCGAGTTCCAAGGGACCCATAAGGACCATGCAGTCCAACTCCTGGCTCCACACAGGGCCAGCCAAGTCAGAGCATGGGACTGAGGGCACTGTCCAGGTGCTTCTTGACCTCAGTCAAGCTGGGTGCTGTGACCACTTCCCTTCTACTGACCATCTTCTCAGTGAAGAACCTCTTGTCTCAGCTTCATACCGTTCCCTCGGGTTCTATTGCTGGCAGCCAAAGAGAGGAGGTCGGTGCCTCCTGCCCCTCCACTTCCTCTCATTACGAAGCCATAGACTATGCTGAGGTCTCTCCTTCTAAGACTTCCAAGATGGGGAAAAACATGCAGATATTTCAAACAAAAAGGATTTAAAAACGTCAGAACACAGGGCAGTAATTTCAGAACTATAAAATCCCTCACCTTTCCTGCCCTTTTCCAAAGACCTGTGTGTGTGTCATTACGGTACTTCTGCCTTTCCCTTCCTCTTTGCAAAGATGCTCTCATTCTACAGCAATTTTCACCT